>CAMOHE010035620.1:0-39929 GCA_946598075.1 Artocarpus hirsutus
TATTTTGCCTTTGTAAAATGGGAAAACTTTATCCATTAATTCAAATAATTCAAAAGTCAAATGTTCTTTACCAAAATTAAAGAAATCATTCCATAATTATGTTATTTATTCAAAACAAATCATCCTTAAATAAATTCCACCTTATCACAAATTTTGTGAAATTTCTGCTGACTACTTGTCAGCTGTCATCGGCCTGCCGATCTCAGAAGTTCGGCCTGCCGATCTCAGAAGTCCAGCCTACCGATAATATACCATCGGCTTGCCGTTCTGAGGACATCATTTTGGCCTGCCGAACTGAATTGTCCGGCCTACCGAACTGCCTTAACACTTAAAAATCATTCATAACATTTAATTAACAATAAAATATAATTAAACACATAACATTAATGACATGAACATTTGAGCACATCAATTCCACGCGAGCGTCACCTGTCATAACACTTAAAATAAAATGGTTAGCACCATTTATCATATATCATAACATATCATGAGTATAACACTTATCATGAGTATATCACTTAACATCATCATTAATATAACATTAACGTCGTCATTAACATAACATTATCCGTTACATCAAATTAGGTGGGCGTTACAACATATGAAAATCATATTAAAATTTTATTTTATTACTTTTTTTGCTTTTTTTTTTTTATCTTCACACGTGAATTGCTTTAGGAGGATCTAGATTTTAATTCATGATCTAGTGGAGCGTAGTGCAACGAATTCAAGTGAGGATGCAATCTGGGCCTTTAGATGCCCATACTTTGATGACTTGAATGACTCGTATTGAAGCGCAAAAGTGGAGACCTACAGACCGTAGGATGAGTCTTTGCTACTTGGATCTAATCGCAAAGAACGCATGCACACATGGAACACACTACATAGAATTCTGGGGAGGGTCTAGACATTTGGACAGCTCAGATCAGCTTGGAGGCGCGATCGAACAGCCCTGGAGATGCCACATGTCCTACTTTTGAATTTTATTTTTTATTTTTTTATGCATTTGAGGTATTTTTTGCCCATTTTCACACCATTTTCTTACATTTTTCTTGTAGATTTTAAATCAAAAACAAAAATAAACAAAATAGAATTAATTATTTTACATAGTTTTTATAATATTTTTCAAATTATTTACTTTACAATAAAACACATAAAAACATACTCAAAATAAATAAAAATTCTAAAATTAACAAACCTTGATTAATATATTATTTAAGACTCGGGAATATTTTTTGAAATTACTATAGATATTTTAGAATATAATTACAAATTAAAAACTTATTTACAAGCACTTAAAGACTAAAAATAAAATTACATATGATTATTTTTACGGTTTTAATTGTTTTCAAACTATGTAATTATTAAACACAGAAATTATTGTAAAAATTACTAAAAACAATATGAAACATAAAAACACACTAAAACATATTTTTAAACAAATTTTTACACAAACACACAAAAATATTGATTAACACACAAATGCTAAAAATAAGGGATATAACAAGAAATGTTAATGCAAAATGATTGATTTTAGCTTTAAAAAATATGCATTTTTACAGTCTCATTAGGCATAAAAAAGCCGAAGGGCTTGCATCAAGGGAGCCATGATTTGACATTGAGTAAGAGAGTCAGTTGTGTTGTGATCTCCACGAAGGACTTGAGGTTGCGTAGGTAGGATCCATAAGAGTCTAAAGGGAACCTTACTGTTAGTTTGTTAGTTTAAGAAGATCCAAGACATTCAACACCGCTACAAGACACTATAAATGGGAAAAACTAATGGTTACAGATAATCAGGAAACTCCATGTATAAGCAGTTGGCTTTTTAGTCACATCCACGTGAGACATACTCCTTGCCTATTGTTTGTTGGAACATGGAGGCTCAATGTGTGAGTTACTATAAGCCAGGTTTGGAACATGGGGGCTTAATGTATGAGTTACTAGAAGTTAGGTTGGATAAGTCCAAACAATAGGTTAGTTGGTCTTATCGTCGAGGATGTCAATAAAAGAAAAGTGGTAGGAGGGAATGGTTGGTTGCATCTATCACACTTAAGACAAGACAAAGACTAAATGAAGAGAATATTTGCTTACTCAAGGTGAAGATCGTGAAGACTCAGGTATTAGAAAAGCATTTTTTAAAGGTGAAGAGCTTTCTCAGGGTGAAAGTCATTAAGACTCAAGTACTAAAAAAGCATGTTCCAAAGATAAAGGGACAAGATGCCGTGTTATCAAAGCTGTTGGAGTTGCACACCTCAAGATTGCATTAAGTTGGATATTATTGCCAAGATGGATTGCGAGAGCTCACTTAATTATGTTTCCAGGAAGGTTGACACAGCAAGCAAAATTTGGTAGGCACATTCTTTGAAGAATTGCTTAGTGGACATACAAGCTTTTGAATGCATTAAGTATGCATAAGGGCCTCAAGTTTGCTATGGGACAAGATGTATGGTCTAAGCTAGTGTCAAATTAGTGTGAAGCATCACGAGATGATGTGTATGTCAATGTAAAGCCTTGTGAGAGACATTTCAACTAAAAATTGGGATCAGTTAAAACTTGAAAAAAAATCCTTCAAGGGGAGAGGCTAGATTGTTCCTAAGTTGGGATTGTCAAGTAAGTTTCCTAATTAAGCCGTCATTTATGGGATAGGGTATGACAAGATGAAAGTAAGACTTGGAATAATAGACTTAGAGCATCATGCTTAAAGCCTTGTTCAAAGTAGCATATTGCAAGATAAAATTTGCAAGAGTGTAATACTTTGAAAAAATAGCCATCAAAAGAGCAAATTTTATGTTATAAACTAAGATGGTACCAAGAAAGTAGCTTATGGGTTAAAGACCAAGAAAACTACCAAAAGTGCACCATATGGATTAGGATCCACTATGGTTCATATGATGGAGGGATCATTTCCATACTTTGTAGCTCAGGGGAGCGTAATGATATGGCTACGACCAAGCCATGTGTGTTTGCTACAAGAGATAGCATGTGCCAAAAGGGCTAGTTGAGAGTCCAAGGTCGTAAGTCTACCCTCTCAAGAAGACATTATAACTAGGTGCCTCATTTTGGGAATGTGGTTTGCTTATTTGCCATGCCCATGCTCGTAAGAGGTGCACTAATGACCTATGATCGAGCATACTAGCAACGTTTGGGTTATAGCCACATATACTATCAAGAGTATGGTTTAGCACAACAGCTAGCAAGAATGAAGAGCCCACGTTTAAGAAAGACATCCAGAACGACTTGTTTGTGAGAGGTTTCTTTGAGTTGGCAGTTGGTGAGTGAATAACATTAGACGATGTAAGTGGCATACATACAACATCAAAAGATGTAAGTGTATTTGCAGGTATCATCAGATGTAAGCGCTTTAGGATCAATGCTACTATGGTCCAAAGAAACAAGGTTAGACTCAGAGGAGTCAAAAAAGATACAGAGGCGCAAAACTTTGACAGTTTAAGTTTGTGTTGGGTTTTTAAGTCGAGTTAAAGAAGGGCAACTAAAGGTCATCACCAAGAGTGTGATTTTGTGGAAGTAGTGAGACAATGCATGTAGTTATTTAGAGTTCTTAGATGATTGAATCAAGATTTAAGCAAAGAAAGAGCAATGAGGACATCAACCTAATAGGGAGGCCAAGGGTGTTGATGACTCCTTCAATTTCTCATGTCTCCTCATGCCAGGAGGAAAAAAGCTCATAAGTCTCTTTAGAGAGTGCTTCAATCGCTCCTAGACGGCCCTATGAGACGGCCTTTAGGGCCATGCTACCTTGTTACTGGGATGTTTAGGCATGGTAAAAGGTCTCTATAAGCGGATTTGTTAGGTATATAGCTCTCCACTCTCCCCAGCACATGATGTGATAAGTGAGCCACCCGTGGGCCAAGTGTGCTCGTAGAGCATGGAATATATGGAGCATAAGGATGCCATGAGTCTCCACAAGTTAAAAGGTCTTGTAGACAACATTGCTGGAGGATTTTGTGTTGGCCTTACAATGAAGAGGTTGGTATATGTGCTTTCAGTCCATACACAGATTCCCCCATACGTGGCACGTGGAAATCCAAGCTACGGCTCCATGGTGCATTGTAGAGACCTAGATGACCCAATATGAGTTAGTTTAAGGCTCATCCACACTCATAGGGCTCTATATTCAACAATACATAGAGGATGATGCAGCTTAAGCAAGTGACCTAGTGTAGAGCTATAGAGTCGGTGGTAAGTCTTAGAGGTAGCAACAAATTAAATCTTACTGAACATGTTGTTATCAAGTGTAGTAACAAGTAAGAGATGATTCTATAAACAATTGGGTTTAATTAATTAGTTATTGACACTAAAACTTAAGAAACATAAAACTAAACACAATTAGGTGGTTCTGAAAATTAGCTAACTAAATAAATTAAATAAAACATAAGAAAATAAATAATTACAAAACAATAATAATAAAACCAGTTAAAGGATTATTCTCTACCACTTAATAATACAATTAATTATAGAATCGTTCACAATTAACTATTGAAACTACTAACCATAGATAGCAATAAGCCCTGCTATCCTAGTATCTCCTTACTTTGTTGTTAAGCAAAACAAGCTCTTCACTTTATCCTATTCGCTCAAATAACCTAGAATAAACTCCCTAGATTCAACTTAATGGAACTGTTAAGATAAGAAAGATAGATTAATATAAGAAATAGACACACAGGCTCGGTCTATTCAATCTAGGTTATGTTCTACTACAATTAACAAAAACTCTTGTAATCGTACTTTCCAATTTGCTACTTATGATTAGAATAATAAGACAATTATAAATCAAGCATTCCAATCTAGCAATAAATTAGATTCAAGTTCTATTTAGTTGTACACCTAAATAAAATAAGAAAATAATCATAAACAATAAAAATAAAATAACATAAAGCATTTCAATTAGAAAATTTGGAAAACAATTCTATAAATTCATCATATAATCATGTCTAAAATTTTGAATTCCTTTTCAACAATCAACAAAACTAAACTAACATAATTGAAAAATAAAAGAAAGAAAGAGTAAGGAAAAGAATGATTTTGGAATTGAAAATCCTTCTATGCATATGGTTCTCTATAGCCTCCACTAGAACTCTCCTCACCTTCTTCTTCTTATTCTTCTTCTTCTTCTTCTTCCTCATCTCCTAAGCATAAGAAAAACTAAATACAAAGACTAATAATTGTGTTTCAAAGTGTTGTATTTATAGGGTAACAATTTTAGGATGAAAAGGGCTCAGTTGGACTCTTTTTGGACTAAAAACAAAGTGGAAATTAAGTAGGACGCATGGCGTTTGCTATTATAGTATGTTTCTTATGTTGTGGCACCGAGGTGCCTATTTTTAGGCATTGCAATGTCATCTTGAATTCACATGAGCACCCTGGCACCCAACCCTCTACCCCTTTGCATGGGTTGGAGCCAAAAATCGCATGGGGTTGTGTTTAACTTAGTCCAAATGTGCTGATTCCGTCCCATAAACACCCAAAGCTCTACTTTTGACCCTAGATGACTTTCAAATGAGTATATATGATCTTGAAGCTCTAAAATCCTCCTTTTTAATCCTATTTTCATTCCTTAATATTAAAAGACCTATAAAATACAAAAATACAAATAAACACAGGAAAACTAACAAAAAAATATAAACAAGAATGATATATGATATGCCAAATTATGCACTTGTCAGTCGGATGAGATTTGCTTGGGCAACATGCTCATGGGTTTAGAGCTTGTTCGCTTGGGTACTTGGCCTAGCGGCTTACGGAACCCATAGGGCTTGGTGCACAAAAGTTGTGATTATGATCAAGGTGGATCAAACTGAAGACATTTTGGTTGGTCTTGAGCCAAGAAATCACAATTACTACCAAAAGGCAGACGCTCCTAAGTCAGTAGCCGTGTGGTAGGCATTAAGGGAAGACCTGTAGGCCTATGCGCATAAGCCTATTGGAAAAGATAATTATGAAGGAGGCTCGCCTTGACTCAAGAAGTCTTGGTGCTGTATGATTGTATTCCTTACTCTAGAAATCCCAAGTCATGACATTTTATCACCATTAGATCTTTTTATGTTTAACCTCCCATTATTATTGTTGGCTGATTTACCAACCCATCATCGTCACAAAAGAAGCTTATCCTAGATGATTCAGTCATCATAGGCAAAAAAGCAAAAGAGTGACTGTGGCATCCGGCCCGGGCGTACTCCCTCAAGCCTCCATGAGACCCACCTTGCGGGGCCTCCGGACTTATGGCTCTTATTGGTAGATCATCCCCGTGCCGCCCACTCATCCGTGCTGTCCCCTCTGGGGCCCTCTGGCCCCTCAGGGATTTCTTTCGCATCCCTCGGGTTCGAACCTCAAACCTCCCTTAAGAGGTTCTTATTTCCTTCTCGAGTACCAATTTTGTTAGAGTTGCAAAAGACATAGATCAACCCCTTATATGCCATTGTGACCTAGACTATTTATTGGCAGTGAGCTCAATTTAAAAAAATGGTGATAGGTACATGGGAAACTCAATTATAGCCATTACGTAGACATCATTTTATAAGTAGATAATTTGGTAGTTCATCTAAATCATATTGTTTATTGGTACACATTTGTGAAAAATGTTTTTAAGCAATATGACTCTCATTGTCATGCTTTCTCTCTAGTGTTTCGAATCCTCTAATATATATAGTGGAATCTCTAGTCTTTTTTTGGAATAAATATTCATTACTTACCAAAAATAAGAGAAAATATAGGGAGAGGATTATAAAATAAACTTTTTCAAACTTTTCATTTCAGTTTTAAAATCCTTTAATATATGCATATGTATATATGTATGAGTTTATTTAAATCACTACTCAAGAAATTAACACAGACTTTACTAAAATTGATACTCTAGCTCCAATGAATTAGATTAAAACTCATTCACACCTCAAACTTTTTGCCCAATGAATTAGATTAAAACTCATTCACACCTCAAACTTTTTGCCATTGGTGTTGATGAACGCCAAGATTTTGGATGCACGACTTTGACATACTCACCTTTGAAGTCCTCCATTGATGACAAATTGACCTACCTAACCAGCATTTCTAAATCCAAAGATTGCCGCAATCACTTCCGTTTCAATCTTGCTTGCCATAATTGAAAATCAACGCCGTAGTTGCACAACCTAAGATGCTGTGTGCAAAGTACCCAAAAGTTGTCTAACGATGTGAAATGATACTCTGTAAAAGACCTCATTTTAACATCAATGCAACTTACTTTTGTCTTTTTTTAGATTAAAATGAAACAATCAACATAATTGGCCATATTATTGGGAAAGTAATATTTCCTATGATAATCATCTTAAAATTTTTCATGTACTAGT
The DNA here is from genome assembly GCA_946598075.1 of Artocarpus hirsutus. Lineage (NCBI taxonomy): Eukaryota > Viridiplantae > Streptophyta > Magnoliopsida > Rosales > Moraceae > Artocarpus > Artocarpus hirsutus. The sequence continues at coordinate 7,344 of CAMOHE010035620.1, forward strand.
AAAAAATGTTAGAATACTATGTTCCAAAAAATGTTAAAATTATCTCATTTATTTTTCTAATAAAATAAAGGGTTACAAAAATCCAAACCCATATTTTGTTTTCTAATTGAATAACATATGTTGAGCATGTGATGAGAGTAACAATTTCTTTTATTTTAAGAACAATAATTTTATCAAGTATCAACATAAGTGAGTTTTTTTTAAAAAAAAAAAAAAAACAAATCGGCATGTTTATTCACAGATACTAAAAAAATTTAAGACCCAATTTATTACATGTTTGTTTTTTTAAACATAGTTTATTTCATGGAGGGCAACATTACTTCTCTTTTCTTGGTCGTTAAGATTAAATAAATCTATCATCGTTATGGCACCTAAAATTTAATTTTGGCATTGAGGACCCTAAACTTTACGGTCCTTAAAAACATAGTCCAATCAATATCAGACATGATTAATGGGTAATTAAGGGTCCGTTTGTTTCATGTATTCTTTGGACTAAATGGACTAAAATTTGAATTTGAGTATCAAGAATCCTTTAGATACATGTTTACTTCCCCCAAAATTCAAATCAAATAAGTATCAAAAATCGAAGTTTTCAAAGTTCTAACCCCCTTAAACTCATGATACTTAGATATCTTTGCTATAGTAAAAGCAGAAATTCTCTTTCCTATATTTGAGGGAAAAATTATAACTTCTTAATTTAATATCCAATTGAGATGATTCTTTTTTCATTGTGTTCTTAGTGAATAAAGGAATATCCATATTGTGTATTTTTTAGGATCATTAATATTAAGATTTTATTAGATTTTTTAATAAATCAAAAACTATTTTCACTACCTCTCTCCAAATACAAATTTTAATTTTATTCCATATTTAGGTTAAAACTTAAATGCACATCCAAAACGGCAATTCGGATAACAATTCAAATCACTTATTTAAATTCTAATTCAAATCACACAACTCAAATCAAATCACTAATTCAAATCCATTTAGTAAACGGACCCTAAAATTCAAAATGCAAAACCAACTTGCGAACCAACAAAAAGGTTAGGGTGCATTTATACAAAAATAGTGGGCACTTTCTAGCCATTAAATTTTTTTGTCTTTAGCTATTGAATTATAATCGTAACAAATTCTAAAATATAGAGTTCTCTTTACTAAGGTGTTTACCAAGTGTGGTTAGAACCAATTTGTAGTTACCAAATAGTATAAATCTCTCACATGATACATTAGAAACACAAAAAGTTGCTATAGTGTAAAGCTCGCTATAGTGTTTTTTGTTAGACATGGTGCCCTTAAGGAGTAAAATATTATAATATGTTTCTGGAGACATTTTATTAATAAAAAGTTTATTTATTATTCATATACCAAATGTTGTCCTCTTTACGTTCATATATGTTGAATGTATGATAAGCAAACAAAAGTTTGGGACCGTCAGTCTAAACCTTAAGAATTATGCATATGATTGACAGATTAAGCAAAAGACATGATTCTAAAGGTGATGGTCTAAATCACAAGGCCCACAGTCAAGGGAATAAAATTGGACACTTTATTCATGATAAGATTGTTATACTATCTACATTCCTAACGAGATATGGCTTATCTTGGCCATCATAGGGGGACTCCATGAATAGACATTGGTACATTGTCATAGGTGATGATGTATTGAATCAAGGACATAAAGTTGAATTGATTTGTATTAATAATTCTGTTTGTGCAAATCAATTTACTTTTGACAATCATATGTGTTGTGTCTTAATCTTGAAATAACTAATGGCTGTTATCTTGATTTATGCCTTTTGATATACCAAAGAGTAACATCCTGACTTTGTGATGGTACGCGTGCCAGCAAATTGGAGACATGACTCTTGATAGCGTAGACTTGTTATTCATAATTTTGGAACCCTTAGCTTTTTTGTGGAGTTAATGATATTCTCTTATATGTGTTATCTTGTAATTGGAAGATTGGAGTGCCCAATTATTTGGATGCATAGATATAACTTAATGGTTTATTGTCTTTGAATAGTAAGTTTTTCAATTGTGAGATAACAAAACGTAAGATAAAACAATCGAGAAGGTGAGATGGAATTTAATCTTAAGCCGATTATAAATATCCTATGGGGATACGACACATTATGATATGTCATGGACACTTAGCTTATTTGAAGCTTCGTAATTTTATATAGTTCAAGAGTGTAGTTTTAAGCTTTTAGCATAATTGTGTTAGAGTTGATAATTATAAAATATGTATTTAGGATATTATATTTTATAATTATCAAAGCTTGAACTATATAAGTTCATCAGGTCCCTCTTTGCTGGCTCATAATAAATCCTATAATGATACGACGTGCTTTTCCAACAAATTAGTAACTTATGTTAAATTATTAGATTGGATGAAATTCAATAGGATTAGATAATTCATATTTGTTTATTGATTGAATTATTTAAGATAAACATGTTGAATCATTGGGATATTTTATTATCTATGGGATTATCTAGATGTGACTGTTTTGATCAGATAACTTCTCTATTGGGTTATTTGAATTAAAACTGAGGCATTATCTAAAGATCTCAGTTGGAAAATAAAAGATTATCAAGGATCATATTATCACAAGCTCGGGAGGCCAATTTGCTGGTTCAGCTGCCCATGGGGTAAGTTTGGTTGGCCAATTTGTTCGTTTAGACTTATGATCTAACGATAATCTGATCACGTGTTTTTTATGCGATTTTATTAGAAGTTGATCCAGATTTGAATTTTTAAGGCCTTATCTAATAATAACTAACCTGGGTCTGACCTCTATAAATAGGGATTGAGTTTTCTCAGTTATTCAAATCAATGAGAAGTTAAGAGTGAGTACTCTACTGTAAAAAACTCTAAAACTTCCTAAAGGCTATTACTCATAATTAAGAACCTCAGCTCTAGGTCTTCTCAATTGGTTGGAAGGAAAGTCATTAGAGGAAGAGTTGTACAATGTGTGCCGATACACACTCCGATCGTAGATAAAGAATAGCAAAAAAGACCTCTTCTAGAATGTTCTCCTCTTCACTGATTGTTGGAGCTCTCCGGCATATAAAGAATAGTAAGATCTGATTATTTTATGTATACAGCATGTCAAACTTGTGTTTTTAAAAATTAATTTATTTTAAAAATGTTTTAAAATTTTGCTGTGTATTTGTTTTCTAACATTTTTAACTCCAAAGTTGGTTTTAACTATACTTGCCAAACATCCTATAAAAGTAGGAGTTTGGGCTCCAAGTTACAAGACACTAAAAGTTTAGGATACACTATTGCAATTAACCTTCCCCCAGCAACCAACTGAAAAATGACGTTTCATTTAGATTCGTAAATGACGGCAAATTACTTGAAAAAAAATATATAACATGTGGTTTTCCCCAAAAGTGACAAAATAAGAAAATAAGTCGGGTTGGTTGGACCCATAAGAATGAAAATAGAGCCAAACTTATCCTAATAACCATTGGATCCTATAATGATTAGTCCCAACAACTATCTATGGTGTTTGGAAACTTAGTTGGAACTATAAAATATAGTTCTAACTAACTTTTAATTTAGATTTTGCGAAAGAAAATAGAGTAGCAAAAGTTAGTTAAAATTTCATTTTGTAGTTTTTTTTAATTTAAATTTTGTAGTTCCAACTATGTTCTCGAATACCCGAGAACTATAAATGCCATCTTTTAAAACTTACTTTTGATAAATATCATACATGATTAAGTGTGGCACAACTTAAACAAGTACTAAGAATGTTAGCATGACATAACTTTTTCTTTTTTTGAAGGGGTTGCACATCTTTCTAAGTGTGGTGTGAATAAAAATATTTTTTAAAAGTATGACATAACATGTAAGTTTCTCTATAAAAATTTAAAAGGAGAATAAAAAAATAACAGATTTTTTAAATTTTTTGAAGTAAATAGTAGATTTTGAAAATATTTGTAGTAAATAACAATAAAAGGAAAATTTATCTACTAAAATAATTTTTTACTCATCATAAATAGAAAAGTAAAAGAATTTTTTTTCTAAGTAAATTTTTTATTTACTATATTTTTAAACCTAAAATTTACTTCAATATGTTTTAAAAAATGTTATATACTTCATTTTCTCAAATTTTAAAAAAATATAGAGTAAACCTTGTTAGTGTTGGGATTGGTGATCTATAAGGAATGACATTGTACATATTATTAATAAATAAATAAAATAAAATTTGTAATTATTTTGGTTGGTTATATGTATTATGAATACTTTAATAAACATCAAGAAAATTTCATGATTATTTATGTGACTGTAAATTTAGCATATAAATGTTATATGCCTAGGAATAAAATTTATAGATAATAATTTAAATAGTCTGTAATAAATAATTAAAGTTTGGGATCTTTAATTAAATATTACAAGCATGGTCTAATCTCAATTAGAATGAAATAGTCATATTTAGGCTATTAATGTAAATACATTAGATTTGAGGAACTTTATATAATGAGATTACATAGAACTAGACTAGATAAATTATGATTCTCTAGTAATTGTCCGTTACAAATAGAGCATTCAAATTTATCACTATAGTAATCATATGTATGGTAGTTCTAATCAAGAGTATTTATTATACTCCTATATATGACATTATGTTTTTTGACTTGTATGATAAGATTTGTCTAAATACAAATTATAAATTAGCATATTAGAAACAGAATGGAATAAATGGTTGGGAATAATATTATATAAATATGGAATCCATTCCTTGCTTATAGAAGTTAGAAAAATAGTTCTCTTGAGTGATGATTTGAGGTTTAAATAGTATAGTGCTCATTCATAACAAGATTAAGAATTAACCGTTCATTAGAGAATTATTGAAACCATAGAATAAAGATATACTAAGAGAGGTGAACAGAAATTAAACTTAGCTCTTATTACGAACTATTTATGAAAGATTGAATTATATGTAATGATTATGTCAATGGACTACTCGTTGATTTTCTTTGAGTACCTTTCACTATAATTTCAAGAGTTCAGTTTTAGGTTTTTAGTAGAGTAACACAGAAACTAATAAATTAGGTACATTAATTAAAGAGTTTAATTAATTGTCACATTTGTTGGAACTTGAATTATAGGTCTAGAAGTCCCCAATGCCACCTCTATAATATTGTATTGGATTTAATATAATAAATGTTGTCACATTCAACTGAGCATTAGTTAATTATTAATTAATTATTTTAATTAATGTGATTAATTAATTTTTTTAAATTAATTAATTAAAAATATTTGAATAATAAGATTATTTAAATATAATTTTAATTTGTGTGAGACACATGTGTGGTAGGACCACATTTTGCCTTTTTCAAAATGGACACAAAATTAAATTATTAATTAATTTAAAATTTATTTTTAAATAAACATGATTTATTTTTGAATTTAAATATATATATAAGATTTATTTATATTATATTATATATATATGAATGAAAATTTTCAAATCATGTTTAACGTGACTTTTTAGTTTTCTTAAACTATCATATATATATATATATATATGTATAGTAATTATACATGTATATATTAAAAATCACATAAACATGATCCAAATATTAAAAAAAAAAAGAAAAAGAAAAGAAACATGAAGGTGCTTTTAAGCACCTCCTTTACATATCTGATAGTGTGTGTATGTGATTTACCTACTAAAGACTTTAATGGGTGATTTTCAAAATTAAAATAAATTAAAATTAAATAAATAAATAAATAATTGCTCAATTATAAAAGAAAAAAGATAACAAGTATCTTAGAAATTTTGTATGTAATATTTTACAGAGTGTCTTAAGAGAAAAACTAAGAATTCTTTTTTTTTTTTTAAACAAATGTCTACTATCTCATGTGTTGAGCATATAGCAGAGCTAGATAAGTGTGAGATTAATTTATTCTTGCAATTTAACGCCCACTTGTCGTTCTATTAGTGTGAAGACTTAGCTTGGACGATTGAGGTATCAAAGAAGAAAACTAGGATACCCTGATAGGTCTTCAAGAGGTTTGTAAAAAATTCTTCAAGCTTTCTATTTTAATTAAAATTATATATATATTCTTGATGATTAAAGTTTTCTATAAATTTTTATTTGTCAATGATCCATTCATTCCACTGTGTTTTCATTTTTAATGCCAATAGTTAGACTAGGCAAGGAATAAAAAATGTAGGATAAGAGTAAGTCCATTTGACGTGGCCCATTTCTAGAGCTCCAATTATAGTGTATCTAACAATATATAGAAATGTGAATGTTAGACACTATTTATCACTTTCAATGGAAACAACCACATTTTGGTTGAAAAGGAGTGTAACTAGTTGCTTCCATTTCTTTCTTATCTTTCTTTTCTTTTTGTTTTTTCCCCCTCTTTTCAACCTTTCTATCTGCCTTTGTCAATCACAAATTATTATTTTGTCCTCTTTCTTTTGTTTTATGGTAACTGATACAAGTTTAATCCTCTTTCGTTTTTCTTTCAATCCTTCTATTTTTTTTTTTTTTTGGCATTCTTTAGTCTCATTCTTGTTTTTCTTTTGAGCTTAAGAGTGGATGGATTCAAACTTTTTATCTTTAAATGGAGTAAGGTATAGTTTTACCGTTAGACTATGTATGCAACAACTCATTTTTTTTCCCTTGCCTTTTTTACTTTTATTTATTTTTTGATGTTTTACCATTAACACTTTACATAGTTTTAATTTTACTTTATTAATTATCATTACAAAATTCTTAAAAAAATATCCCTACTTAATTTTTCCTTACTGTATAATTCATATGAATCTTTTAATTAATTTCCTATATTGTTTGACCACTTATTTATTTTCCTTAATATGCTCTACTCATACATAGGTATTCTACTAGAGCACATGTAACTAAAGTGTTCATTTCAACCCACACTTTTATTTAATTTTAGATGCATAGTCTTTATTTTTTTTTCTAATTCTTCTTATTGAAACAACTTTTTCAAAATGTACTCTTATTTAAATCACTTTTCTAGTAGTTTTCTTCAATTATACTTTCTTATTTCAAATGTGATGTGTATGGATACTTTTTCTTTCCTAACCGCCTTACTCAAAAAGCTTTTCTTAAACACGTCCTTATTTAAATTTCTCTTTACTATGGTCTCTTGATGTGAATGGTCCTTCTAGACCTCTAATAAGGTTTACATATGTTAGACATGGCACTAAGAAAAAGGCTGAGTTGGCAAAAGCGTTGTCTATGAGGCTAACTGGGAGTGGGGTTGGTGATGTGGAGGTGGAAATAGGAGAATGTAGTAAGCATATGAGTGAGACTCTGAGAATTTAGGAAAGGAAAGAGGGAGAGAATGAAGTTGGTTAGGTGGTTGGGCCTAGGGAAAAGGAGATTGAGAGGGAAATCAAAAAGAATAAAGAAGGAAGGAGAGAGTAGTAAGGGGCATTGATCATTATCTAGATTTTTCTTCTATATTGTATAAGCAGTGTAGGGCTCACTTAAAAAGCCCTAATCCAAATACTTTTATTCTCAAAAATTAATAAAAGCAATCGATCTTTACTATTTCTCTTGCATTTTGCCTGACTAATAGCTGTTGACATACCAGAGCTTAACAAATTTGGTATCAGAGTGTTTTGATCTCTAGAATGGCAGCAACTATGAAGAAGTTTGAAGACCGTTTAAATAAGGTGGAGTCGAATAAGGAAGTTTTCCAACGAGAATTAGAAGAAATGAAGACTGATGTCAAGAAACTCTATTAATTAGAGGATGGAATGGCGAAGTTATTGACTAAATTACAGGGGATAAGATGACTCTTAGAGGGGACATCTAAGGTGCCACCGGTGAGAACAACTACACTGATAGTTCAGTCGATGGTTACACTAGGGGAGGAAGAGTCTGGCAGGTGACAAGATGTGGCAGAGATGCGTATGGGATACAAAGGAGGCTAAAGGACGGAGTGTCAGACTCGAAGGGTGGAAATGCCCACCTTCAACGGCCAGAACCTAGACGACTGGATTTTTAGGGCAGAGCGTTACTTCCTCTCCATCATCTGAGTAAGCATGAGAAATTGGAAGTAGTAGTGGTGAGCTTCGACAAGGAAGCTCTGGCATGGTTCCAATGGGAGGATGGCCGTCATGCTGTACGGAGATGGACGGAGTTGAAAGGGATGCTAGTGGATCGATTCAAACCAACACAGGAAGGAATTATGTAAAAAAACTGCTTGCCCTTTGACAGGAGTCCACCATCCAGGAATACCGTTGGTAGTTCAAGTTACTCACCATGCCATTTGTGGACTTACCGGAGCTGGTTCTTGAAAGCTCCTTCATTAATGGCTTACGCTCAGAGATCAAGGTTGAGATTAGAGTTTTGAAGCCTCAAGGCCTGGGCTAGATAATAGATATGGCCTAATGAATTGAAGTAAAAAATTTTCAATTAAGGCCTACCAAAACCTCTCCTAGCCAGGTTAGTGTTTGGCCCCAACCCAACTCTAATATTCTCAATAATAGTGCTTCAAAAAACCCAACTTCTTGACCCCAAAGGCAACAGGGATAAATCCCATGGTAGTGCCATGACTTCCTGTAGGAGATTGACCAATGCTGAGATCTAGGCCAAATGGGAAAAAGGACTCTGTTATCAATGTGATTGCAAATACTCTTATGGCCACCATTGCTCAAAACAAGAATTATAGGCATTGGTGATTCAAGAAGAGGAGAGCGAGCTAGATGATGCAGTGGAGTCGAAAGGGGGAGGCGAGCGAGAAGAGGTGGCCGAGATCACCTTAAATTCAGTCGTGGGACTCACAACTCCTCGAACTATGAAGTTAAAAGTGGTAATGAAACAACAAGAAGTGGTGGTACTTATTGATTATGGAGCAACCCATAATTTCATTTCTCATGATTTGGTAAGAAAGTTAGAGCTTCCAATGGATACTAAAGGGAGCTATGGAGTTGTTATGGGCACAGAGGTTTCCATGAGAGGTGAGAAAGTTTGTCGAGGAGTGTTCCTATCATTACAAGGGCTAGAAATGGTAGAGGATTTCTTGCCTCTCAATTTAGGAAGCATAGATATCATTCTAGGAATGTAGTGGCTAACTTCGTTAGGAGTAATGCAAGTCAATTGGTCATCACTTACCATGAAGTTTTATATCGGAGAGACTTCAGTTTGCTTACAAGTAGACCCAAGCATTGTAAGATGGCAATTTCTTTGAAGGCTATGCAGAGAACAATGAGACACGAGGGATTATAGGATCTTGCTGGAATTGAGACAGTTGGTAGGGGACAGTAGGGACAGGTCTAGTTCTACCATAAGGTCCTAGCCATAATTCAAGCAATGTTACAGTGGTGGGAAGGTGCATTCCAAGTTCCAAAAAGCCTACCACCAATTCGAGGCTAGGAGCATGCAATTGTGCTCAAATAGGAGGTGTCATTGATTAACATGAGGCCATATCGATATCCTCAGGTGCAGAAGGCTGAGATTGGGCGTTTAGTTAGTGAAATGTTGGCTGTAGGCATAATACAGCCAAGTGTTAGCCTGGGTCTTATGCTGTTGGTTAAACAACAAAGATGGGAGTCAGAGGTTTTGTGTGGATAATAGGGCTCTCAATCGTAAAACTATCCCTGATCATTGTCCAATTCCAGTGATTCATGAGTTACTCAATGAATTGCATGGAGCAACCATTTTTTCTAAGATCGATCTAAAGTCAAGGTACCACCAAATCTGCGTTCACAGTAAGGACATGCCTAAGATGGCTTCCGTATTCATGATGGCCACTATGAGTTCTTAGTGATGCCATTAGGTCTCACAAAAGCACCGACGACATTCCAATCCCTTATGAACGAGGTATTTTGACCCTATTTATGCAAGTTTGTTTTGGTATTCTTCGATGACATACTTGTGTATAGCCGTTCTAAGGAGGAGCATATGGCACATTTAGAGACGGTATTGGGAGAATTGCATCAATGGCCGTTTGCTAATGAAAAAAAATGCATATTTGGCCAGCCTAGTGTGGAATGTCTAGGGCACGTCATTTTAAGGCAAGTGGTAGCAGCTCATGTGTCCAAGGTAGAGGTGATAAAGAATTGGCCAGTTCCAACTAATTTAAGAGAGCTTCGTGGCTTCCTCGGACTCACAGGGTATAACTAAAAGTTTGTGGCAGGATACGGCTCCATTGTCCTTCCTTTAATGGTCCTCCTCAAGAAGGGCAATTTTGTTTGGAACACGGATACGGAATGCACTTTCAGTCTCTTGAAATAGAAGATGATGGAAGTTCCTATGCTAGCCTTACCTAACTTCAGTTGACCATTTATCGTGGAGACTGATGCTTTTGGAGTAAGGGGTTTTGATGTAGGGGCAGCGGCCTATAGCTTACTTCAGCCAAGCTCTCTCTCCACAAAACTATCTCAAATTAGTTTATGAACGGGCGTTGATGGCCATAGTATTAGCCGTGCAAAAATAGCGACCATATCTACTAGGGAGGCATTTTATTATTTGTACAAATCAGCATAGCTTGAAGTTGCTCTTAGAGCAGTGGGTAATTAGTGAAGATAACAAGAAATGGATGTCAAAGTTGTTAGGGTATGATTTGAGATTCAACACAAGGCTGGAGGGGAAAAGAGAGTGGCTGATGCCTTATCACGAGTGCCAGCAGCAGTTGGGTTAGGAGCCCTCTCAGTGCCTATGGTGCTGAACACGGAAGAGTTGGCTCAACAGGTGGAATTAGATGAGAAGGTAGCTCGAATCAAGGCAAATATTCTGCAAAATTTGAAGGCACACCCAGGGTTCACTATTGAGCAGGGTTATTTGTTCTATAAGGGGTGCGTAGTCCTTTCATGCTCCTGTCTGTTTATCTTAGATTTGCTTCAAGGATATTATGATGGAGCTGTTGGGGGACATTTTAGAGTTTTGAAAACCTACCGATGCCTGGCAGTAGAATAGTTTTGGTTTAAAATGAAGGCAGATGTGATGTCCCATATGGCAAAGTGCCAAGTTTGTCAACAGCACAAATACATGGATTTAGCCCTAGAAGGTCTTTTGCAGCTTTTACCTCTGGCCAGGCATATTTGGGAGGATCTGTCCATGGATTTTATTAAAGGGTTGCTTAAGTCTGAAGGGTTTGATGCTATCCTAGTCATGGTTCATTATCTCAGCAAATATGCCCACTTTATTCCATTAAAACACACTTATAGGCTGTTACTGTGGCTACAGCTTTCATTCATGAGGTAGTTTGTTTGCATAGAATTCCACATATCATAGTGTTAAATAGAGACGCATATTTTTGCGCTTGTTTTGGGTAGAGTTATTTAAGCAACAAGGTTCTACTCTTTTGTGGAGCACGGCCTACCATCCCCAAACTGATAGACAAACGGAAGTGGTAAATTGTTGTCTTCAAACTTATTTGATATGCTTATCTTCCAAGATGCCTCGACAGTGCATCCGTTGCCTTCCATGGGCTAAGCAATAACACAAGCTTCCATACAGCCACTAAAACCACACCCTTCCCCGCATTGTATAGGTGTGATCCTTCCCCATTGATCTGTTATGCACTGGGCACGTCTCCAGTGGCCACTGTGGATTAAGAACTAAGGGACAGGGATGCCATGTTAGATGAATTAAAGTAGCATCTTATGAGGGCCTAACAGAAGATGAAATCTCAAACAGATGCAAAGTGTCGGGATGTTCAATTTGAGGTGAGGGAACTAGTGTTCCTCAAATTACGGCCTTATCGGTAGGGATCATTAACATGTCGCACGTTTGAGAACTTGGCCCTCTATATTATGGTCCATTTGAGGTCTTAGAGAGAGTAGGAGCGATGCTGTATCGCCTAAAACTGCCGCCTTCTACCATTAACCATGAGGTCTTTCATATGTCTCAGCTTCATACAGCCAAGGGTAGTTCGATCCCTACTTGTTCCTTACCTTCACAGCTGACTTCTGACTTGGAGTTAGTGGCTCTACCTATTAAGCTCTGTGGTGTGCGGCAGGCCCTTTGGGGTGCATCATCAGACTTGGAAGTTCTTATGCACTAGTCAGGCCTTTCTATACACGATGATACTTAGGAATCCTTTAAGGTAATAAATGCTCGTTTTCTGGAGTTCCACCTTGAGGACAAGGTGAATCTTTAGGGAGAGGGTATTGATGTGAATAGTCGTTCTAGACCTCTAATAAGGTTTACATATGCTAGACGTGGCACTAAGAAAAAAGGCTAAGTTGGCAAAAGCATTGTCTATGAGGCTAACTGAGAGTTGGGCTGGTGATGTAAAGGTGGAAATGAGAGAATGTAGTAAGTGTTAGACATATATGCTCTAAGGAGTAAACTGTCAAAACATGTTGTTGGAGACATTTTATCAATAAAGAATTTATTTATTATTCACATACTAAATGTTGTCCTCTTTACGCTCATATTTATTGAATGTACAATAAGTAAACAAAAGTTTAAGACTGTCAGTTTAAACCTTTGAGAATCAGGCACATGATGGACGATTATACAAAAGACATGATTCTAAAAATAATGGTCTAAATCATCAGGTCCACAATCAAGGGAATTAATTAGGCGCTTTATTCATGCTAAAATTGTTATGTTGTCTACATCCTTGATGAGAGATGGTTTATCTTGGCCATCGAAGTTAGACTCCGTGAATAAAAATATTGGTACATTGTTAGAGGTGATGATGTATTAGATCAGGACATAAACTGGAATTGATTTGGATTAATAATTATATCTGTGCAAATCAATTCACTTTAGACAGTCATATGTGTTGTATATTAATCCCAAAATGACCAATAGGCCCGTTGTTTTGACTTATGTCTTTTGATGTACCAAAGGGTGACATCTTGACTTTGTGATGGAACGTATACTAGTATGTTGGATATATGACTCTTGATAGCGTAGAGCTGTTATAGCCCCATTGGTGGAGTCAATGATATTCTCTTATATGCATTATCCTTAATTGGGAAATTAGAGTGCTCAACCATTTGTATACATAAGTGTAACCAAATGGTATACTGTCCTTGGATGGTCAGTTTTCTAACGTAAGATAAAAATAATTGGGAAGGTAAGATGAAATTTATCCTTAAACCGATTATGAATATCTTTTTAGGATACGACACATTATGATATGTCATGAACACCTAGCTAATTTGGGCTTCGTAATTTTATATAATTCGAGAGTGCAGCTCTAAACTTTTAGTGGAGTAGCGTTAGAGTTAATAATTATAAAATATGTATTTGGGATATTATATTTTATAATTATCAAAGCTTAAATTATATAGGTCCATCAAGTCCTCTTTGCTAGTTCATAATAAATCCTGTAATGATACAACGTGCTTTTCTAATAAATTGATGACTTATGTTAAATTATTAGATTGGCTAAAATTTAATAGGATCAGATAATTCATGTCTCTTTATCGGTTGAATTAATTTTAGTAAATTAATTCAAGATAAACTTGTTGAATTATCGAGAATATTTATTTTCTAAGAGATTATCTAGATATAATTGTTTTAATCAAATAACTTCTCTATTAGGTTATTTGAATTAAAACTAAGGCTTTATCTAAAAAATCTTGAGGGGGGAAATACAAGATTATCAAGGATCAAATTATCGTAAGTTCGCAGGCCGATCGGTTAGTTTGGCCTACCGATGGAGCAAGTTTGGCAAGCTGATCCATTTGTTTGGCCTGCCGATCTAACAATAGTTTGATCACATATTTTTTATGCAATTTTATCAGAAGTTGATCCATATTCGAATTTCTGAGGCCTTGCATGATAATGACCAACCTTATGGATGACCTCTATAAATAGGGAGTGAGTTTTCTAAGTTATGTAGATTAGTTGAGAAGTTAAGAGTAAGTACTATAGTGTTAGATACTCTACAACTCCCTAAGAGCTTTTGTTTACAATCATATACCTTTGCTCTGAGTCTTTTCAATTGGTTTGAAAGAGAGTCAATAGTGGAAGAGCTGTATAAGGTGTGCCCATACATGTTTCGATCGTGGATAGAAAATAGCAAAGAAGACCAGTTGGTTGAGGCTCTTCTAGAACATTCTTCTCTTTACAAATTACAAGAGCTCTTCGGCATACAAAGATTAGTAAGATATAGTTAATTTTTGTATGTAGCATGTCAAACTTGTCTTTTGGAAAATACTAAGATTTAAAAATTTTAAAAATTCCACTTCATACTCGTTTTTCAAACAATTGGTATTAGAGCCAAGTTTTTACATAAAATTACAAGTTTGTGATTATGCTATATATATAAATTATGTGATCTTAATCTTTCTTATGCTTGAATTTAATTTTTTTAGAGAGTTAGCACTCTAAGGTTTCTATATATTTGTATGTTGTCATGAGATTATATGGTGAATATTTATTAGTTAATTATGGTTGTTTAAATTATTATTTAATTAATTATTAATTAATTAATCTATGCCGATTATGGTTCTTTAGAGGTTAGAATATGTATCTAGGTTTTTTATGTAATTAAATGGCAGTCTATCATCATTGTCTAGGCTGTCTAGGAATTATTATTTAATTTTAAATTTGTAAAATTTTGTAATTAAATAATCATTTGGAGCAACAACTGATGTAGAAGATGGATGATAGCTATTCCAAAGGTATTTCATAAGTCTCCAAATTTTTTTATGTTTTTGAATTGTTGAAAATGAGATTGAAAAACTACGCAAAATTTTTTTTTGGAAAAATGTACAATTTGCTTAGTCAGCTGGCTGAATCCTTTGGATCTATAGGCCGATGGTCTCAAACTGGCAAGCTAAACCTCCAGTTCGGTAAGCCGTCTACAGGGCAGGATTCAGCCAACTTTGGCTAGGCCAATGGCTTATGATTGGCAGGCCGATCTCACAAATCGGCATGCCGGCAAAGAGCTATAGTTTTTCAGAAAAGGTGTGTTTTTCGGTGCAGTTTTTGTTTTATTTTTGAAACAATTTGGAGAAACCTAAAATTTTGTGAAGACTAGAAAAGTGAAGTATTTGATCTATGTAGGATTAAAGATTTGAAGATGGATGCCACATGAAGACAGATACAACTTAAAGATTCAAGGATGAAGAATTAATAATATGTTTCTATTGATATCTTATAATCTTTGATTTCTTTTCTCTAGGGTGGAACCATAATATTATGGTTATTTATTATTATTTTGCTTATGGCTTTGCATGATTGCTTTGCTTGTCTACATTATAATATGATTTGTTATGTATGTTGATAACTTGTCATATAGAATAGGGAGTGCTGCTCATTAAAAATTGTTCATGCATGTTTTTAAAATAAAACCTTGGGTTGATAAGATTAAGTACGATAAGGTTTTTGCAGAGAGGACCTACAGCCTCCATCATTAGTCTATAGATAGCATATGGTGGTCCTGATCCCTAGAGAGGGATTTCATCATGTAACAGGGTGGATCTTCGAAAGGATAATTTATTTAGCATGATCTATCGTTGCAAACCCCTAGGTGGCGATTGTAGATCATGGATAAAATAGTTCAAATTATGGTTATGCACTCATGTTAATTTTATTATTAACTTTCCCTAGGAGCTCTGTTAATTTTATTATTAACTTTCCCTAGGAGCTCTGTTAATAAAATTAATGGCCAAAGAAAATGATTATTAATATATGTTGGATCAGATGGGTCTTGGATGGCATATATTAATCAGGAGGGGATTCGTGTTCTTAATTGAATTTGGCAAGTCTCTCGTAGGCGGCTTGTTGAATTCTGAGTTAGGGATTATCTTTGTAAGGTTGTGATATTTTTAAGGTTTTGACATATAAACATAATTGTATGTTTACTTGATTGTGTTATTTTACTAAACTATTATGCTATGTGTGCTTATGTTTGGTATATGATTTTTTTATTGTAAATTCAATGTCTGAAAATGCTTTATCTTTGATACTCGATAAAAACCGATTATTATAATGTTTGGAAGAGGAACCTGAACATA
Source organism: Artocarpus hirsutus (assembly GCA_946598075.1). Taxonomy (NCBI): domain Eukaryota; kingdom Viridiplantae; phylum Streptophyta; class Magnoliopsida; order Rosales; family Moraceae; genus Artocarpus; species Artocarpus hirsutus. Next base: position 23,270 of record CAMOHE010035620.1, read on the forward strand.
GTCCTGGCCTTTGAGAAACTAAAATTTGTGCTGATGACACCGTGTCCTCCCAAACCTATCGGGTAATCCACCAATGAGCAAATCTAAGCATATGATCGCTAGAAAGATGCTAATGATCAGGCCCGGTGTTATGTTATGGCTAGTGTGAATAACATACTATAGGCTCAACATGAAGATTATGAGATTGCGAAACAGATCTTGAATAATCTTGAAGACATATTTGGAGGCCAAGCCATAACAAAACGGCAAGGGGTGCTTTAGAAACTTTTAAACTATAAACAAAGATAGGGGACATCTGTAAAGCAGCATGTGATGTTGGTTATGGATTACTTCGCTGAGGCTTAAGCCTATAGAGCTAATATCAATGCTGAGTCATAGATGAATAAGGTTTTTTAGATTCTATCAAAGGAGTTCATCTTGCTTAGAGCTTCATATAATTTGAGCAATGAACAGGATGTGACCTTAACGGAGTTAATGAAGCAGCTACAGGAGTTCAAAAATCTAATCAGGGAAACTCTTACGGGTGGCGAGACCAACTTGGCGGCTGCATCTGGTTCTAATCCAAACCCTGGGAATGGAAGGAAGCAGAAGGCTAAGAACAAAAAGTCTTCTATTCCTGAAAATGGCAAGAATAAGGAGAAGAAAAAGAAGAACCTGAAGAAGCTAAAGTGTTTTTTTTATGGGAAGGTCGGGCACATCAAGAAGAATTACAAGGACTTTTTTTCCCGAGAAGGTAGGTGTGTTCTTCTACTTATTGAAACTTGTTTGGTTGAGGAATCAAGTAACACTTAGGTCATAGATTCTAGAGCAACTAACCATGTTTGTATTTCTCTATAGAAAGAAATGAAAAGTCTGCTACATAAAGACTTTATGCTTCGGATGGGCGAATGATCCATGGTGTTAGCTGAAGCAGTGGAAGGCGTTCATCTTTATTTTGATAATTATAAGATTTTAGTTTTGCAAGATTGCTTTTATGTTCCTAGACTTAAAAGGAATTTAATATCTATAACTTGTTTATTTAAAGACTTTTATTCAGTTTTTTTTAATAATAAAGTGGTGATTCGTAAAAACAAATCTTTTATCTATGATGGATGGACACAAAGGAATCTATATTTTATCAAACCTAATATAGACTTACTGCTTAAAACTAAGGTTAATGATAATAATTCTAAAAGACTAAAAACTTCTCACTCTAATAAGACCTATTTTTGGCATTTGCGATTAGGTCATATTAGCCTGAATAGGATTCAAAGGTTGGTAAGGGATGGACCTTTAAGTCATTTAAAGGTGGAATCTATACCACAATGTAAATCTTGTTTGGAGAGCAAAATGACCAAAAGACCATTCGGGTCTAAGGGCAATAAGGCCGACGGGGTTCTAAAACTTATGCATAGTGATGTTTGCGGTCCCATGAACATACAGGCACAAGGAGGGTATGAGTACTTTGTAACTTTTATTGATGATTACTCAAGGTATGGGTATGTCTACCTAATGCATCACAAAAGCGAAACTTTGACAGAGTAGGGAGTTTTGGGCTGAAGTAGAAAAGCAATAAGGTAAACACATAAAGGCACTTCAATCCGATCAAGGTGATGAATACCTCTCCGATGAGTTCTTGTAACACTTACTAAATAATGGGATTTTATCCCATTTAATTGCACTGAGCACTCTGCAGCAAAATGGCTTAGTTAAGAGAAAGAATAGGACTTTGTTGGACATGGTTAGGTCCATGAAGAGTTATTCATCATTGCCTTTATCCTTCTAGGGATATGCACTACAAACCACATGTTATCTCTTAAACAACGTGCCTTCAAGTTCCTAAAACTCCTCACAAGTTGTGGATGAGGAAGAAGACATCCTTAAACCATATTCACATATGGAAATATCTAGCTCATGTCCTGTATAAGGAAGTGAGTAAGTTGGAAGCATATTCAAAAGTTTGTGTATTTGTAGGATATCCAAAAAGGACTAAAGGGGTTTGTTTCTATAAACCAAAGGAAAATAAAGTCGTTGTTTCATACCTAATGCAACCTTCTTTGAGGAAAGTTACATGAACAACTTTAAGCCTTAAAGTAAGTGGTACTCGAGGAGTTAGTAAGTGTTTGAGCACTCAGGGTGTTTCAGTGGAAACCAATCCAATCCATATAGAAAAACCAACCGAACAACAACCTAAGGGGCTTCGACATAGTGGGAGGATCAAGTGTTAACCTAAGAGGTATATGTTCAATGGTGAGGCCTTGTTGGTTGAACCGGATGAGCATGACAGGAATCCTTACTCTTATGAAGAGGCTATGGAGGATGTTGATTCAAAACTCTAGACAGAGGCCATGACACTAAGATAAAGCTATGGAGACTAATTGGGTCTGGGAACTTGTGGATCTTCTCAAAGGAGTAAAACCCGTAGGGTGTAAGTGGATCCATAAGAGAAAGAGAGGAGCAAATGGAAAAGTCGAAACCTATAAGGTTAAACTGGTAACTAAGGGATACACACAAAAGCAAGGAATTGATTATGAGGAAGCCTTTTCACTTGTAGCCATGCTTAAGTCTATCCGTATTCTCTTGTCGATAACTGACGTTCTCGATTACAAGATTTGGTAGATGAATGTCAAGACGGCCTTTCTGAATGGCTATCTTGATGAGTTCATAAATATGGTACAGCTAGATGGGTTCAAGGCTAAGGGTCAAGAGGTAAGTTTTGTAAGCTGCTAAAACCAATTTATGGACTTAAGTAGGCTTCCTATTCTTGGTACAAAAGATTGGATCAAGTGATCAAGATTTATGGGTTCAAACAAAATGTGGATGAACCATGTGTTTACAAACACATTAAGGATGGGAAAGTAGCTTTTCTATTGCTCTATGTAGATGATATTCTGCTAATTGGCAATGACATTGGGGCATTGTCAGCGATCAAATTATGGTTGACTAAGCAATTTGACATGAAAGACTTGGGTGAAGCTAATCATATTCTTGATATCCATATCTTTGAGGATAGGAAGAACAGAATGATAACTTTGTCCCAAGTGAGCTACATAGATAAAATTCTCAAGAGGTTTGCAATGTAGGATTCTAGGAAAAATGGGTAACTATCTAAGTCTAGAATTACTCTTTTTAAGAAAGACTCGCCAAAGTCTGATGAGGAAAGAGAATACATAAAGAATGTGCCTTATGCTTTGTCAGTGGGTAGTCTCATGTATGCCATACTTTGCACATAACCGAATATTAGTTATGCGATTGGGATAGTAAATCGGCATTGGTCAGATCCGGGACCGAACCACTAGGTTGTGGTAAAGCATATTTTCAAGTACCTAAGAAGAACTCGAGGGTATATGCTTGTATATCTCTAGGATATACTGATTTGGATTTTCAATCTTATCCGGATTCGAGGAGATCAATTTTTGGTTTTATGTTTATTTTGGGCGATAGTACCATTGTTTGGAGAAGTGTCAAGCAATATTGCACTTCATATTCAATAATGGAAGCCAAGTATGTGGTAGTTAGTGATGCTTCAAAAGAAGCAATGGTAGTGTGGCTCTGCAAGTTTCTTGAGGATCTTGAGGTAGTTCTTAGCATGGCTAAAGCAGTGTCGTTGTATTATGATAACACTGCAATGATAGCTAATGCTAAGGAACCAAGATTTCATAAGAAGTAAGCATATTCATCGGAAGTTTCATGTGATAAAGGACTTCGTTGAGGGCGAGCATATTGTTGTATGCAAAATCACATTTGAGGACAATTTAGCTTATCCATTCATGAAGATACTAAATACGAGGGTCTTCGAGAGGCATGTGGAAACTATAGGGATGCATGATATGTCACATTTACTCACTTAGTGCAAGTGGGAGATTGTTAAACATGTATCCCCTAAGGAGTAAAATGTTGTAATATGTTTTTGAAGACATTTTATCTATAAAGAATTTATTTATTATTTGTTGAAAAAATAGTACTTAGCAAAATTTTAAAAATTTTTATACTAGAGTATTTTTCAAAACATAAGTTTGACACACTATATGCATAAATTAACCAGATTTTACTAACCTCGTAAATGCAAAAAAGCTCCTGCAATCCATGAAGAAAAGTAACATTCCAAAAGAGCTTCAACCAACTGGTCTTCTTTGCTATTCTCTATCCACGATCGGAGTACGTGTGGGCGCACGTTGTTCAGTCTTTCCCCGGTGACTCTCCTTCCAACCAATTGAGAAAAATCCAAAGCTATAGTTTGTGATTTGTGAACAATAGCTCTCTAGGGAGTTATAGAGTCTCACTAGCTGAGTCTTACTCTAGATTTTTGAACTAATCTAAATAACAATGAGTCTCACTCCCCTTTTTATAGAGGTTGGCTCAGGAGTCAGTCCTTATCAAATAAGGCCCCAAAAACTCAAATGAGAATCAAATCAGGATCAATGTTTAATAAAATTCGTATGAAAACATGCGATTTATTTATTGCTCGGTCGACAGGCTAAACTGGTAGATTGGCCTGTCGAACTTACTCTATCAGTAGGCCGAACTTTCGATAAATGATCCCTGCAAATCTTTATTTCCCACCCGAGATTCTTGGTCTAGAGCCTCAGTTTTAATTCAAATAACCCAATAGAGAAATTATCTAATTAAAATAGTTATATGTATATAATCTCTAGAAAAATAAATATTCCTGATAAGTTAACAAGTTTATCTTGAATTAATTTATTCAAAATTAATCCAATCGATAAATAGACATAAATTATCTGATCGCGATAATTCAACAAGTTTATCTTGAATTACTTTATTCATAAATTTAATTCAACCGATAAATAAATATGAATTATCTGATCCTATCTAATTTTCAATCAAGTTGATAATTTGACACAAGTCACCAATTTATTGGAAAAGCATGTCGTGTCGTTACAAGTTTTATTATGAGCTAACAAAGGGGACCTGATGGACCTATATAGTTTATGCTCCTGATAATTATGAAACCTAATATCCTAAATAAACATTTCATAATTATTAACTCTAACGCTACTCCACTAAATGCGTAGAGCTGCACTCTCAAACCATATAGAATTATGAAGCCTGTATAGCTAAGTCTCCATGATATATTATAATATATCATATCCCCATAGGATTATCCACAATCAGCTTAAGGACAAGTTCTATCTTACCTTTCCGATTATTTTTATCTTACGTTCCATTATCTCATCATTAGAAAACTTACCATCCTAAGACGGTATATTATTCGGTTAAACCTATGTATCCAAATGGTTGAGTGCTCTAGTTTTTCAATAACAGGATAATGTATATAAGAGGATATCAACTACTCCTAAAAAGAAGCTATGGATTCCATATCTATGAATAATAGGTCTACGCTATCAAGAGTCATGCCTCCAACGTACCGGCATGCGTACCACTATTAAAATATGGATGTCACCATTTGGTACATCAAAAGGGTGCATCAAAAGACATAAGTCAAGACAACAGGTCCATAATTCATCGGCAAAAGTGGTTCCTATCATTTTTTTAGTTATAAACAGTATAAAGCTCTTACATGCTATAGTAACAATAAAAAAAATTGTTATAGTGTAAAGCTCACACATGTTACAGTAAAAGTAGTTCTAACCAATAGTTCCCACCACCCTTCCAAACACCCTATAAGATATGACACAAAGGATGTCTAAAGTGAATCAATTTGCCGAAACAGAATTATTAATCCAAATCAATTCACTTTATGTCTTGATCCAACACATCGTCACCTATGATAATATGCCAATGTTTCTATTTATGGAGTCCACCTCCGATGGTCAAAAAAAAATATCTTCCATTAGGGATATGACAACATAACAATCTTTGCATGAATAAAGTGCCTAACTTTATTCCCTCGATTGTGGATCTTTTGATTTAAACCGTCACCTTAAAAATCATGTCTTTCGTATAATCTGTCTATCATATGCTTAATTCTTAAAAGTTTAGAACGATAGTCTCAGACTTTTGTTTGCTTAACATACATTCAACAAATATGAATGTAAAGAAGGCAAGATTTCTTATATAAATAATAAGCAAATTCTTTATTGATAAAAATGTCCCTAAAAATATATTACATTTTTACTCCTTAGGGTATACATGTCTAACAATCTCCCACTTACACTAAGTGAGTAAATATGACAAATATCACATCCCTATAGCTTCCACATGCCTCTCGAAGACTCTCCCAATAGGTGTCTTTGTGAATGGATCAGCTAAATTGTCCTCTGACGCAATTTTATACATAGTGACATGCCTGCCTTCTACAAAGTCCTTTATCACATGATACTTTTGATCAATATGCTTACTCTTCTTTTGAAATCTTGGTTCCTTAGCATTAGTTACCACCGCACTATTATCACAATACAGTGATATCGCCTTATCCATACCAGGAACTACCTCAAGATCTCCAAGGAACTTGCGGAGCCACACTGCTTCTTTCGAAGCATCACTAGCTGCCACATTCTCGGGCTCCATCATTGAATCCAAAGTGCAATCTTGCTTCACACTTCTCCAACTGATGGTACTGCTGCCTAAAGTAAACACAAAACTAGAAGTCGATCTCCTAAAATCCAAACAAGATTGGAAATCTGAGTTAGTGTATCCTAAAAGAGTCAAATCCTCACCCCAAATACACAAGCATATACCCTCGAGTCCTTCTTAGGTATTTGAAAATATGCTTGACCGCAACCCAATGGTTCGATCTCAGATCTACTTGAAATCGACTTACAATCCCGACCGTATAACAAATATCTGTTGTATGCAAAGCATGGCATACATGAGACTACCACTGCCGAAGCATAAGGCACTTTCTTCATACATTCTCTTTCTTCCTTAAAGTTTGGAGAGTCTTTCTTAGAAAGAGTAATTCTAGACCTAGCATGTAAACCTCCTGAGAATCTTATCTAGATAACTAGCCTAGGACAAAGCTATTATTTTATTCTTTCTATCCTGAAAAATCTAGATAACGAGAACAAAAGTAGCCTCACCTAAGTCCTTGATGTCAAATTGCTTGGTCAACCATAACTTGACCGATGACAATGCCTCAATGTCATTGCTAATTAGCAGAATGTCATCTACATAGAGTAGTAGAAAAACCACCTTTCCAACCTTAATGTGTTTGTAATGGTTTGTCCACATTTTATGCAAACCCATAAGTCTTGATCACTTAATCAAATCTTATGTTCTAACAAGGGGAAGCCTGCTTAAGTCTATATATTGACTTTAGCAGCTTACAAACCTTACTCTCTAGTTCTTCCATATAAATGGACTCATTAAGATAACCTTTTAGAAAGGCCGTTTTGACATCCATCTGCCAAATCTCGTAGTCGAGTGTGGTAGCTATGGACAAGAAAATCCAGATAGACTTAAGCATGGCTATAGGCAAAAAGGTCTCCTCATAATCGATTCCTTCCTTTTTGCATGTATCCTTTAGCTACTAGTCTAGCCTTAAAAGTTTTGACTTTTCCATCCATTTCTCTTTTCCTCTTGTAGATCTACTTACACCTTATGAGTTTTGCCCTTTTGGAAAGATCCATAAGCTCCTAGACCCGATTTGTCTCTATCGACTACATCTTTGTGTTCATGGCCTCTGTCTAAAGTTTTGAATCAACATCCTCCATAGCCCTTGCATAAGTGTAAGGATCCCTATTATGTTTATCCGATTCAGCTAAAAAGGCATCACCATTGAACAAATACCTTTCGGGTTGATGCTTGATCCTCCCACTACGCCAAGCCCCCTAAGTTATTGTTCGAGTTTGTTTGGTTTTTCTACACTGATCGGAATGATTTCTACTAGAACCCTAGAAGTGATCAAAACACTCCTCAACTCCTTGAGTGCCACTTTACTTTGAGGCTTAAAGTCGTTCATGTAACTTTCCTCAAGGAAAGTTACATTAGTTAAAACCACGACTTTATTGTCCTTTGGGTCATAAAAATAACCCCTTTTAGTCCCTTTTGGATATCCTACAAACACACAAACTTCTGAACATAATGTCAACTTATTCACATCCCTAAATAGGACATGAGCTAGACATCTTCATATGTGAATATGGTTTAAGGATATCTTCCTACCCGTCTACAACTTGTGAGGAGTTTTAGGAATCAATGTTTAAGGTACATTGTTCAAAATATAATATATGATTTGCAGTGCATATCCCTAAAAGGACAAAGGCAGTGATGAATAACTCTTTATAGACCTAACCATGTCCAACAAAGTTGTATTCTTTTTCTTAGCTACACCATTCTACTGTGGAGTGCCTAGCATAGTCAAATGTAATAAAATTCCATTCTCTAATAAGTGTCATAAGAACTCATTAGAAAGGTATTCACCACCTTGATCGGATCAAGTGCCTTTATGGGTTGGGTCTACCTAATTGCTTTTCCACTTCAGCCCAAAACTCTCTAAGCTTGTCATAAGTTTCGCTTTATGGTGTATCAGGTACACATACACATACCTTGAGTGATCATCAATAGAAGTGACGAAGGACTCATACCCTCCTAGTGCCTAGATGTTAATCGGTCAGCAACATCACTATGCATAAGTTCTAGAACCCCTTCGGCCATATTGCCCTTAGACCCTAATAGCCTTTTGGTCATTTTACCCTCCAAACAAGATTCATATTATGGTATAGATTCGACCTTTAAATGACTTAAAAGTCCATCCCTTATCAACCTTTGAATCCTATTCAGGTTAATATGACCAAGCCATAAATGCCAAAGATAAGTCTTATTATAGTGAGAATTTTTAAGTCTTTAAGAGTTATTATCATTCATCTCAGCATTAAGTAGTAAGTCCATCTTAGGTTTCATAAAATATATATTATTTTGCATCCATCTAGAATAGATAAAAGATTTGTTTTTACAAATCACCACTTTATTATTAAAAGAAACCAAATAGGAATCTTTAAAGAAACAAGCTACAGAAATTAAATTCCTCTTAAATTTAAGAATATAAAAACAATCTTGCAAAATTAAATTCCTATAATTATCAAAATACAGATGGACGTCTCCCACTTCTTCAGCTAAGATAAGGATCTATCGCCCCTCCGAAGTGTGAAGTCTTCATGCAGCAAACTTCTTGTTTTTTTGAACCCTCGTAGAGAAACACAAACATGATTAGTTGCTTTGGAATCTATGACCCAAATGTCACTAGATTGCTCAACCAAACAAGTTTCTAAATACAGAAGATCACACCTACATCCTCGAGAAAGAAAGTCCTTGCAATTCTTCTTAATGTGCTTGACCATCCTGTAGAAAAGCACTTGAGCTTTTTCGGGTTCTTTTTCTTCTTCTTCTTGTTCTTGCTATTTGTAGGAATAGACTTCCCATTCTTGGCCCATTGTTTCTTTCCATTCCCTGGGTTGGGATTGGAACCAGAAGCAGCCACCAAGTTGGCCTCACCACTAGCAAGAGACTCCCTGATCAGCAGTTCAAATTTTTGTAATTGTTTCATCAATTCTATCAAGGTCATATCTGGCCTATTGCTTAAATTAAATGTAGCTCTAAACAGGATAAACTCCTTCGACAGAGTCTCAAAAACTATAGTCATCTGAGTTTCAGCATCAATGTCAGCTCCATTGATTTGAGCCTTAGCAAGGTAACCCATGACCAACATCATATGCTTTTTTATAGACGTCCTCGGTCTCTACTTACAGTTCAAGAGTTCGAAGCGTCCGTGCCACTTTGTTAAGCCCTAGCCTCGAAACATATCTTCTAGATTATCCAAGATCTACTTCATAGTCTCATAATCCCCATATTGAGCCTACAGCACGTTATTCATGCTAGCCATAACATAATAGTGGGCCTGATTATTAGCATCTTTCCAATGATCATATGCTTGGATTTGATTGTTGGTGGAATCTCCCGCGGGCTCGAGAGGACAAGGTGTCGTCAGCATAAATTTTAGTTTCGCAAAAGACAGGACAGTGTTAAGGTTCTATTTCCAATCATTATAGTTCTCATCGGTTATTGGTTTTTGTCAAGTATCGATGATAAAGCGTTTTTAGATATTTTTAATCTACAATAAAGAATCATATACCAAACATAAGCAAACATATCATAATAATTTAGTAAGATAACAATAATGTAAAACATACAAATGTGTTTATGTGTCAAAACCTTGAAACTATCACATCCTTACAATGATAATTCCTAACTTAGAATTCAACAAGCTCCTAGAGGAGCCTAGCAAAATTCATTTAGGAACACGGATCCTCTCCTGATTAATATATGCCATCCAAAACTTGTATGATCTAGCATATATTAATAATCATTTCTTTGGCCATCAATTTTATTAACATAAGTGCATAACCATTGTTTCAATATTTTATCCATGATTTATAATCACCACCTAGGGGTGTACAACCATAAATCATGCTAAAATTCCTTATCCTTTCGGAGATCTAACCTATTATATAATAAAGTCCTTTTGTAGGGGGTCGGAACCACCATGTGCTACCTATGGACCAATGATGGAGGCCATAAGTCCTCTATTTGAAAACCTTTTCCCACTTAATCTTTTGAAATCAAGGTTTTATTTTATAAACATGTACGAACAATTTTTAGTGAGCAGCACTTCCTATTCTATATGACATGTTATCAATATACATGGCAAATAATATTATAATGTAGACAAGTAAAGCAATTATGTAAAGCCACAAGCAAGATAATAATAAATAACCATAATATTATGGTTCCACCCTAAAGAAAAGAAAAACAAAGATTACAAGAGAAAAATCGAAAAACATTATCGATTCTTCATCCTTGAATCTTCAAATTGTATCCATCTTCATGTAACTTCCATCTTCAAGTCTTTAGTCCCACATTGATCAAAAACTCCATATTTCCAGTCATATCCAAATTTAATATTTCTCAAAATTGTCCTAAAACTAAAATCAAAACTACATCAAAAAAGCACCTTTTCTGAAAAAATTAAAGCTCTCTACTAGCATGTCGATCCGTGTGATTGGCCTGCCGGTCATGATCTATCGGCCTGCCGATCTTTTTAGGTCAGCCTGTCGATCATGACACTTCAGCCTATCGCCAGAGCCATTAGATTTTTGCTCCATTGACAGCCTCTCGAACTCGAAGTCTGGCCTATCGATTCTATGACCATCGGCCTACCGAATAGGAGGGTTCGGCATGCCAATCAAGTAAAAATCACACTTTTTAGAAAATACAGTTTTTAATGCAATTTATCAATTTTATTTTTAACAATTCAAAAATACAAAATTAAAGACTAAGGAAATACCTATAAACGCCATCATCCATCTTCTAGATCCGTCTTCTCCGAATGATTATTTAATTACATAATTCTTACATATTTAAAATTAAATAATAATTCCTAGATGGAAATGATAGTCTGCCATATAATTACATGAAAAACCTAGATACACATTCTAAGCTCTAAGGAACTATAACCGGTATTAATTAATTAATTAATTAATAATTAAATAATAATTTAATCAACCATAATTAATTAATAAACATTCACCATATAATCCATGGCAACATATAAATATATAGAAACCTAGAGTGTCAACTCTCTAAAAAAAATTAAATTCAAGTATAGAAGAGATCAAGATCACATAATTTATACATGTAGCATGATCCCATACTTGCAAATTTACGTAAAAACCATGGCTTTGATACCAATTGTTGGAAAAATAGTACATAGAAAAATTTTAAAAATTTTTATACCAGAGCATTTTTCAAAACACAAGTTTGACACACTATATGCATAAATTAACTGGATCTTACAAACCTTGTAAATATAGAAAAGCTTTAGCAATCTATGAAGAGAAGTAACATTTTAGAAGAGCCTTAACCAACTAGTCTTTTTTGTTATTCTAGAATAACCTTGCACCGTATCGTTCGGGATTTATTATGAGCTAGCAAAGAGGACTTGATGGACCTACATAGTTCAATCTCCTATTATGAAACCTAATATCCTAGATATACATTTTATAATTATCAACTCTAACGCTACTCTACTAAAAGCTTAAAGCTACACTCTCGAACCATATAGAATTATGAAGCCCGTATAACTAAGTCTCCATGACATATCATAATATATCGTATCCTCATAGGATTATCCATAATCGGCTTAAAGACAAGTTCTATTTTACCTTTCTAATTATTTTTATCTTAGGTTCCATTATCTCACCATCGAAAAACTTACTATCTTAAGACGGTATACTATTCAGTTACACCTATGTATCCAAATTGTTGAGTGTTCTAGTTTTCTAATTACAAGATAATACATATAAGAGGATATTAACTACTTCTAAATAGAAGCTATGGATTCTATATCTATGAATAACAGGTCTACGCTATCAAGAGTCATGCCTCCAATGTACTGGCATGCGTACCACTATTAAAATATAGATGTCGATTTTTGGTACATCAAAAGACATAAGTCAAGACAATAGGCCCACTATTTATCTTGGGATTAAGATATGACACAAATATTTGTCTAAAGTGAATTGATTTACTGAAATGGAATTATTAATCTAAATCAATTAATTTTATGTCTCGATCCAACACATCGTCACCTATGACAAGGTGCCAATGTTTCTGTTCATGGAGTCCACCTTTAATGGTGGACAACATAACAATTTTTGCATGAATAAAGCGCTCAACTCTATTCCGTTGATTGCGGATCTTTTGATTTTGACTGTCATCCTAAGAATTGTATTTTTCACATAATTTGTCCATCATATGCCCAATTCTTAAAGGTTTAGAATGATAGTCTCAAATTTTTGTTTGCTTAACATACATTCAACAAATATAAATGTAAAGAGGATAAGATTTGGTATATAAATAATAAATAAATTCTTTATTGATATAAATGCCTCTAAAAATGTATTACATTTTTACTCCTTGGGGCATACATGTCTAACATTATTCACATACCAAATGTTGTCCTCTTTACATTCATATTTGTTGAATGTATGATAAACAAACAAAAGTATGAGACTGTCAGTCTAAACCTTTAGGAATTAGGCATATGATGAACAAATTATGCGGAAAACATGATTTTAAAGGTGTGGTCTAAATCATAAGGTCTGCAATGGAGGGAATAAAGTTAGGCGCTTGATTCATGCCAAGATTGTTATGTTGCCTACATCCCTAATAGGAGATGGTTTGTATTGGCTATCGGAGTTGGACTCCGCAAGTAAAAACATAAGTACATTATCATAGGTTACGATGTATTAGATTAGGACATAAAGTGGAATTGATTTGGATTAATAATTTCATCTGTACAAATCAATTCACTTTAGACAATTATATGTATTGTATCTTAATTCTAAAATAACTAATGGGCCTGTTGTTTTGACTTATGTCTTTTGATGTACCAAAGGATGACATCCTGACTTTGTGATGGTGCGCATACTGGTATGTTGGAAACATGACTCTCGATAATGTAGACCTATTATTTATAGATATGAAATCCATAGCTCCATTGCTGGAGTCAATGATATTCTCTTATATGCATTATCTTGTAATTGTAAAACTGAAATGCTCAACCATTTAGATACATAGGTGTAACCGAATGGTATACTATCCTTCGATGGTAAGTTTTCTAATAGTGAGATAATGGAACGTATGATAAAAATAATTGAGAAGGTAAGATAAAATTTATCTTTAAGCCGATTATAAATATTCTATAGGAATACGACGCATTATGATATGCCATGAACACTTAGCTGATTTGGGCTTCGTAATTTTATATTATTCGAGAATACAGCTTTAAGCTTTTAATGGAGTACCATTAGAGTTAATAATTATAGAATATGTATCTAAGATATTATAGTTTATAATTATAGGAGCTTGAACTCTATAGGTCCATTAGCTCCCCTTTGTTAGCTCATAATAAATCCTGTAATAATACGGTGTGCTTTTCTAATAAATTGGTGACTGTTGTTAAATTATTAAATTGGCTGAAATTTAATAAGATTATATAATTCATGTCTGTTTATCGGTTGAATCAAGTTTGTAAATAAATTTAAGATAAACTTATTGAATTACTGGGAATATTTATTTTACAGGAGATTATTTAGATATGACTGTTTTAATCAGATAACTTCTCTATTAGATTATTTGAATTAAAACTGAGGCTCTATCCAAAGAATCTCAGAGAAATAAAAGATTTTTAGGGATCATATTATCGTAAGTTCAGCAAGCTGATCAGTTAGTTGGGCCTGCCAATAGAGCAAGTTTAACAAGTCGATCTGTTAGTTTGGCTTGCCAATCTAACGATAATTTGATCACATGTTTTGACGCGATTTTATTAGAAGTTAATGCAGATTCAAATTTTTGACGCCTTATCTGATAATGACCAACCTTAGGGACGACCTCTATAAATAGGGAGTGAGTTTTCTCATTGTCTAGATTTTTCTTCTATATTGTGTAAGGAGTGCAGGGCTCACTCAAAAAGCCCTATCGATATACTTTTATTCTTAGAAGTCAATAAAAGTGATCAATCTTTCCTATTTCGCTTGCATTTTGCCTGACTAAGAGCTATTGATATACCGGAGCTTAACAACTATCAAATACAATTTTTCTTGAAACTTTTTTTTTTAAATATATTATATTTACATAGTTTTTTTCTTTACGATACCTTATTTATATATTTTTTTATGATACCTTATGCTCTTAAAGAATAATAAATTAAGAAAAATAACTAGACTCTGAAAAATCATTCATATATTTAAAAAACAATCAACAAAGTGAATATGCATGTGCATAGCACATAATTTCCAACTAGTTTAAAAAAAAAATAAAAATTTAAGGGTAAAAGAGGAGCCAAACTTTAAAATCTTAACGACATGTCCTTTTATGCACTAAACTAGCCAACAAATCAAACCTGAAACGTTTCCTTCTTTTGACTCGTACGACACCAAACTCTTTAAAAAAGTATCGTTTTTACTCTTTGAACGATGAGCAACACGTCGTTCATGAAATGAGAAGGCAACATCCAGATAAAAAAACGACATCACATTTTCTTTTGAATGGGACATGACATTTTCAAGTGTACAACAGAAGAAGGAAAAAAAATACCCATTTCGTTTCTCTCTTTCTCTCTGCATCAAACATAAAATGTTTCCTTCTTTTGACTTGTATGACATGAAACTCGTTAAGAAAAATGTATCATTTTTACTCTTAGAATGACGTGCAATACGTCGTTCATGAAATGAAAAGACAATATCCAGATAAAAAAATAACAAATTTTTTGGAAGGGGAATGACATTTTTAAGTGTACAACAGAAGAAGGAAAAAAAATATATAGCCATGTTTTTTAGGAAAAAAATGCCCATTTCTTCTCTCACTCTTTATATTTTCCTTTTTTTTTTGGGAAGAATGAAAGAAGGGTTTTTAGTACATTTACTTCTTAAACTTATCGTATTTTTGCAATGTGGTTCTTAATCTTTTTTTGTAACGATTGAGTCTTTAAACTTCATAAAGTGTAGCAACAAAGTCCTTATCATAAATTCCTTTAAAATTAGGACGGGGACCATCATATGAGATGCATATGACTTATTTATAACACCTATATACCTTATTTAATTCTTATAGGAGTCATATTATTCACCTTTATGCCCAAAAACTAAAAAAATAAAAGAAATTATATCATTTTTAATGATGCTTTTAACAATTTTGTTAGTTTTTATGTATATTTTAATAATTAAAATACTTAAAATTACGTTATTTTCCTTTTAAATGGGTCATGTGTGTTTTACGTGATTGGTTTTCATCTTAATCTTAACAATCGTCAGTGATTAGGTACTTAGTTGCCACACTTAGCCTTTGTTTGGTAGGAAGGAAAGAAAATAAGAGGGAAAGAAAAATTATAAAGGATAGAAAACTAAAAGGAAAGAAAGGATCTTAGTTTTCTCTTTAGTTGTTTGGCATGATAGGAGGAAAGAAAGTGAATTTACCTTTATGTGTTTGGTATAGGACATAAAACATAAAGGATAGAAAAATTATAATCACTATAATTACTTTTTTACCCAACATAACCAATACAATTTTTCACTTGTAAAATAGGCGAAATGTCAAATAACACCATTGCTAGCTGCTCCAACCCAGTACCAAAAGCCCAAGCAACATAATTTTCTTTGCCACTTCTTGATATTTTTGCTCTGTCATCCCACATCCTAAGTTTTTTATCATTTGTGTTGATTTTAGATGGCTACTGATAAGAAAAAAGAATCAAAATACTATGTATGACCAACAAAATTAAAACCATCAAAAGATTAATAAGGATAGAAAGAGTAATAAACTAACATAACAATGGATCCAATAAAAAGAAAAATCCTACTAATTCAACTAAATAAAAAAAACCCCAACATAACTATTAATCCAGTCAATTAAATTGAGAATTGTCATATCTAAACATTTTTATAATTGATTGTCATAGAGCTGAAGCAATAAATAGAGGCAAAGACGTCATAATAGCAATCAAGCTGACGATTGGGAAAAAAAAAAAAAAAACACGAACAAGAACAAAAACAACAATAGGCATCAACAATCCATTCAATCATGACGTAAACATAAAAACAAAGAATGATTCTTGATTGTAAAAAAAGCAACATTTATACAAATTTGGAGGAGCAAATTATCCAGCAACAAATCTATTCCTCTCGGTTGTTTCTCATTTTCT
>CAMOHE010035621.1:0-34705 GCA_946598075.1 Artocarpus hirsutus
CCCGAGAGAAACGAGAGAGAAAGAAGAGAGAGAGAGGTGAGCGAGAGAAATGGGAGGAAAGAGAGAGAAAATGAAATAAATAGAGGAAAATAGAGAAAGTGGTTGCACAAAACTATGTGCAACAACACACTATTTTTCAAATCAAATTGCTTTGTAAAAATTTAAATTAACAATTAAAAACAATTTTAGGATAATTAAAAATCATTAAAAGAGTAAAATTATACAAGGTTACTAAATTTTCACAAAATATTCAAATTAGATTTAAAATGCTCATTAAGGCACACTAATCCACCATTTATCATTCTAATACCATTTAATTAACTTCGGGGTGTTACAGCGTTGCTCTAAGTAACAACGTCTGAATCCAATTTTGAATACTAAAGCTCGAGTTAGGGTGCATCGGAGTAAACCCGCTCTCTCCCTTCCAGAAATCTTACCCTTTTTGTTATCTTGGTAAGATTCCATGACTTTCTTATCAATCTAATCGAATTGCATGGATCCTGCGAGGGTTTTGTAGGAATTAATTTTTAATTTTTCGCTGAGTATTTGAATCACAAAATCCAATAAAAACCCAACAATTTTAACTTAATTGAATTATTTTATGATATTTTCAAATTGATATTGCTTTTAATTATTTTTATTTACTTTTGATTAACTGAATTATTTTTAATTATTATTTTGAATTTTTGGAACAAAACAAATTGTCAAATGCCAACTAAGTTCCTTTTTGCAAAACTGTGGATTTGCCCTCTACAAAGCCTCTCCCCCTCTCCATTTATCTCTCTTCCTCACTCTCCCTCTCACTCTCTTCTCCCACGCTCTCTTTCTCCCCTTCTTTCTTCCTCTGCGTTTTCTCTCTCTCCCTCCTTTCTCTTTGATTCAAAAATTTTGAATCCAAGCTTTAATTCTTAGTTGGATTAGAGGTCAAGGAATGTAATTAAGATTCTACAAACTCGTTTTAAAGCTTTGATTCGAGGTAAATTCTTTTATTTTCAAATCTTCAAATTTTACTCAAAATTTTCTAAATTTCTTTGAAACATTGTGATTCAAGTTTTATGAGCTTAGAAAACCCTAAATCTAAGTTAGTAGAACTCATAACATCTAGAATCTTGGTTTGGTTTGACAAAAAACGGATTTAAATCAAGTTTTTTCATTTTTTTCATTTTTCTCATTTTTGGATTTCTTTAAAAAATTTTATGCAAATCTGGTTTAAATGTGTTTAAAAGTGTTTTAGTATATTTTTCTATCATAAATGAATGTTTTCAATGCATGGGAATTAAGAAAACAGGTTAAAAATGAAGATTTAAGCTTGGGACGCTAAAGCTCAAATTTGGAAATTTTTAGATTTTTCTAGTTCGTCGGGCCAAACTCAAAGTTTGGTAGGCCGAATTCATGAGTCCAGCAAACCGGACTCATCCCTTCAGCAGGTCAAACTTGAGAACAGTTCGACAGACCTGTTCTGGTTTGCCGATAGGGCGAATTGTATAGATCGGTAGGCCGGACCAAGAAATTTAGTAAACCAACCGGTCACAAGAAAAATGGCTATTTTTCACTCATTTTTACTATTTTAGACCCATATTGAGAAATTTAAACTTTATAGTATGATTTTATGAACATGACACCCTAGGACACCATGAGATAGCTTAATATTATAGAATATCTTAATCTAGATTTTGATGAACTTAGTTTTCATTTAAGGTCATTCGTAGTTCCGTGGAGCTAATGTATAGTGGGTCGGGACTACAATGCTGAGTCACGATGCAAGATATTGAGGTAGGACTTCTACCCCTTTCTTTGGTAGCTAGGTTTTTAAATGGTTTTGGGCTTAAAGATCCTTTTAAAATGTTTTCAATAAATGACAAAATGTTTTAAATATTTTCAAAGGAGGCCTTTGGCTACAAAATGATTTCTTTCAATTTGATTTTTAAGAATGATTAAAATGAATTCCTCAGTATCTTTCATTACTTGCCTAAGAATCAATGTTTACAATGAATCAAATAATGAATATAATTAAGAATACTCAGTAACATGGGATTTAAATAATGAAAAATACACATAGGGGCATGATGCCATATTCAGAAATCAGGTTCTGTAAAGTGCGACCTTGGGGCAAGTCTTGAAAACCAGCTGGACTACTACAGTGGTGATACTTATAATTTGCTCGAAAGAAACAATAAGATTCTTTCTAGATGATCAAAGAACTGTTTTGATAAGAACGATTTAAATGAATTATTTGTTCATTTATTTATCAAATTCTATTTTCTAAATACTTTTTTGAATGCAAAATTTTATATCCGAATTAATGTTTTTCTAAATTTTAGTCCTATTGAGCCTTCCGCTTACATTTTCTTTATCTATTTTAAAACCTTTCCCCAAGGCAAAATCCAGCTTAGGATAGACAGGGAGGCAACTAGGCATCAAATGAGTCGTAGGAATACCGTTTTAGATTATTGCTTTATTCAAATCGAGGCATAGATTATTTAAACTCTTATCTCTCATATTGGACTGTGACTGTAATATTTTATTATGATATTATGTGTGTGCACTAATATAGGTCCAATGGGGCCCAACTTATGTTTGACTGTCTTTAAAATTTTATTTTCAGAGTAACTATTTCAAAATAGTAATAACTATTTTAAAATGTTTAAAACTATCACATTTTTTTTAAAAAAATAATAAAATAATAATAACTCAAATCCTTTAATTGGTGTTTTTAATAAAAAAAATCTGTTTTAATTAACTTAATTAATCTACCACGTCAGTACTCGTACTTCGGGGCGTGACACCATGTGGCATTAATTATTTAATTTGAGTTATTTAGATTGAATTTGAAACAAGGATATAATAGTTAGTGGTCCTTATTTCCAATGAAATATTCTCAAATGGTAGGATACTAATAAGTAACGGGACTCCTCAACAAAAGGGTCAATATATTGTCAGTTTTATATACAGAATTTTATAAAAATAGTCTACAAAGTAAAATATTTCAAAGAATTAGAAAGGACAGGAGAAAGAGCATAAGAGAAAAATGAGAGCCAAAACAATTATCTATTTTTTGATTTACTTGTAAGTGATCTCAAATACATGCTTATATATTCTCTATTTATAGGCTAAGTATCATTTGTATGGGTAGAATGAGAGAGCATGATTTACTTAGGTTACAACCAGGGGAAATAATACACAAAGTTATTGAGAGAATAATGGAGAGGTAATTAGTTCTAAATGAGAAGTAATGCATAAGTTATCCACACATAATTTATTTACATCACATAAAAAAATTCTCTCTTCCTCTCATTCATCTTCTTCTTTTGGGAGGTTCTTGGGCAATTGTGGTTGTTTTGGTAATACCTAAGACACTGTGAGCATGAAGATTGTGATTCAAGATGCCATGAGATTGCCGCGTAGACATTACATACAAGATTTTTTTGTCTAATTCAGGAATAACACTGCTATTTTAGCTTTCAACGATAATGATGTTAATCAATAATGTATTGAATTGTGGTTTATCAATGATTAACTAGTGAGTAATTTCATAATTTTTTATAATTAACCAATTTAACTCAATGATTTATTGGTTTATCGATAATAAATTATTAATAAATCAAACTAATAATAATTAATCAATAATGCATTGATGTTAACCATCAATCTGCCATGATAAAAAAGCTAATTTTTAAAAGGACTAGTCATTTACTTAAAAAGGTGGGAAAATAACCCATTTACTTAATAGTTTTTAATCATCACCATTTACGTAATTTTCTCTCAAAATATTGCGTTAATAAAGCAAAAACCTTTTTTTTTAAGGGGCAAAAAGGGCACAGGAAAGTGGAAGGGTCTAGCGTGTGGACTGTGGACAACATCCATCGGTTCTATGTCCTTTCCTTAGCGCCTAAGCTTTATTTACGCAACCGATAAGAGAGGTTTCGAATTTTCTTTTCTCGTTGTAAAAAAGAATTGGCTCCGGCTTCGTTAGAAGAGATAAAAGCGATAGAGAAACTCCATTGTTGCTTTGATTCGGCTATGGCAGGAAGAGGAGGGAGGACGAGGGGATTGCTGCCATGGCTTGCTCTGGAGGCGGTGAGCCAGTACTACAGGCTCGACCGCAAGCCTCCGGTCACAGCCGGCCTCATTGCTGCCAATACTCTCATCTATTTGAGGCCTGATTTTCTCGATTCCATTCTCCCTTCTATCGACCAAGTCTGGTTCAACCCTCATCTCATCCTCAAGGTAAATTCCAATTTCTTAAATTCTTTTTCCTTTTTCCTTTCAACCATTCGACCATCATAACAAATATATATATATGTATGTATATTTGTGATTCCCTTCAATTTTTGGAATTGAATTCTAAAGGAACTGCCAAATGACTGATATTTTTGGAATTTCAAAACATGTAAGGCTCAATGTTACATGAACTGATGAAGGATTTTGTAAATTTTGCAATTTTTTCTTCTATTAGTTTATGATTAGAGAAGGAAAAGAGCGCTGTAAATGATGCCTCATGGTGGTTAGAATTTTTCGTCACCATATGACTTTTGCTTAATTATTCGATATTTTTCGGTTTGGGTAATATAACAATTGTTGTGGAAGTGATGACCTGATGAACAGTTATTTGCACTTAATCTAATTAATGCCAATAAGTTTTGAACTCAGAATACATGTATTCTGGTGATGATTTGGCTGCCAAATTCCTGCTGATTCTGTTCATTATTCATGTTATATGTTTTGCTAACCTCATTCAACCTTATTGTTTCATCTCTTCTCAGTCTTTTGTTCATAGGATTTTATGGACGACAGAATCTATATATTTTGTTTTGCACTACTAAACCTTATTGATTATACATTGTGATTGTATTGAACAGTACAAGGACTTGAAGCGTTTTTTCCTGTCGCCATTCTACCACATTGGAGAACCCCACCTGTTTTACAACATGCTGTCCCTTTTATGGAAAGGGATTCAGCTAGAAACTTCGATGCCAAGCATTGAGTTCGCATCCATGGTCGCGGCGCTACTCGCTATGTCCCAAGGAATAACACTTTTGCTCGCCAAATCCCTTCTCTTGTTCTTTGACTACAAGAAGCCTTATTACACTGAGTATGCGGTGGGATTCTCCGGTGTCCTCTTTGCCATGAAGGTCATCCTTAATTCGCAGTCTGAATACTACACCAATATGTATGGAATCATTGTCCCGTCACGCCATGCTGCCTGGGCTGAGCTTATTCTTATCCAAATGTTTGTCCCTGGGGTCTCATTCCTCGGCCATTTGGGTGGAATTCTTGCTGGGATTCTTTATATGTGCTTGAAGAGAACATTTTCGGGTCCAGATCCACTTGCTGTACTCATCAGAAGTCTCAGCAGAGGTCTTACGGATATTGTAAGCTGGCCGATGAGGGTTGTGAGGGACTTGTTTCGTTGGCGGCAACGGAGAATATCTGGCAGGGGAAGAGTAGGCCGTGGCAGTGAGAATCGACGAGGAATGCCTGATCAATCTTTGGGCGTTTGGAGATGCCCTGCTTGTACATATGACAATCATGGTCTGTTAAGCATATGTGATATGTGTGGGACGAGTAGGAGCGGGAATGGATTGGATTCTCGTCTCTCATCATCTCATCATTTTGGTGACCATCCTCCTTTGGATGAGTTGCGTCGCCGGAGAATTGAAAGATTTGGTAGTTAGCAGATACATAAACATGGAGATTGCAATTGAATACATGAATAGTTTGGTCGATATTTGTTGAAAAATATGTAACTTAGAAATGCGTTCAGTCCACCATAGCCAAAAAGGAAGGTATTCTGATAGCGTTTTACCTCTGCTCAATTTAATACATCCGCACTGATTTTTGATATATCGGAACAGATATTTGTCCGGAGGCAGTATTATTTATTTATTTATTTTGGGATGATTGGTATTTATTCATCGCGGGAATGGCACCTTGAATAGCTGTTGTAGATACATGGTTGGTCCTGCGGATTTCCTTTTTGGCGCGAAAATGTTGGCAATCATGCTTTGGTTATTCTGAGGAAAGATGCAAGCTTTGCAGCCTTATCCCTACTTCCTCTTTAAAAGATGTACAAAAATTGAAAGGCCTTTATCTGAAAGCTTGTCCTGAGGGAGATGGAGAGACATGAAAGAGAGGTAAAATTTTCCTTTAATAAGGTGTTTTGGTAAAATCAGTTCTAATTAAAACTTTTAGTTGCTACAGAATAAAGCTCTTGTAATCAGCAAAAGTAAGCTATAGAGTAAAGCTATCATATGCTACAAATTTTAATTTAAAAGTTTTAGTTTTAACTGTATTTTCAAAACACCCTATAAGTCTAATCCTCATGATCTGAGCACAATCAAAATCAATTGATATTTGACTTGAGAAAAGCCCTTGGTAGACAACATCAGGATGCTAAAGAGATTTAAAGACTTATTGGTTGTTCGGTAACATAGTTTGAGCTATAAAATATAATTCAAATTAAGTTTGTTTTTAAATTTTATAAGAGAAAATATTATAATAAAAGAATCTGTCTTTTATTGTTGAAAAGTTGCAAATAAAAACTTCTTTGCCACAGTCTTAAGCTTCTAATGCCCAACTTCGCTAGGATACTTTCTGTTTTCAAGTGGACAATGCTTGGCTTAGGTCTGAGCGCTTTATGGTTCCAATGATTTAGCTCGAAAGGTGCTGGAGTTAGAAGAACAACTTACAGCGGCTCAGGTTCATATTTTTGAATTTGAGGTTGGCTTTCAAAAATGAATAAATAGCTTAGGAGATCCCCAACCGTTTTAAAAATGTACGATTTGGTCTCTTTTTTGTAGCTGAACTATGTCTAGTCTTTTTATTTGAGTGCAAAATTAAGAAACTAACAATCAAACGTTTAAATTTAAATGGATTTATTTCATGTGATCTTTACGTGAGTTTATTTTTCTCTTAAAAGCCCAAAATATCCTAAATAAATCAGTAACATTTTGTTACATTAAAAACCCTAAATAAAATCAATAACATTTATTTCAAAATTAAAAAAATACCATTCCCTCAAAAATATAAAATTCAACAAAAAACACAAAAAAAAAAACCAGAAATTGGTTCTTCTTCCTTCTGTCTTTCGTCCCCTTGTCCGCTCCACCACTGTTTCTGATCCCCGCTGCCACAAACCAAACCCAAAGGCAAAATCGTTCATAAATTTCACCAACATCAGTTTACGTTCACAGGAAACACAATAGGCAACTTAATCTATGGAGGAAATAAATAAACAATTGATACGCAGCAAGTTCGGAATTAAACAAAAACTATTCAAAACATACAAAATTGGAAAATTATTTTATTACATCAGACCAAAAAATTGGACAAATAGAGAGATTTTTTCGTGGTGCAGGAGGGGGTTGACAATGGAGGAGAGGGAGACTGAAGAGAGAGAGATTGGGGAGAGGGAATCAATGGCCGCCATTTGACCAAGTGATATGGTTCCGACGACATTTTGGTGCCTAGGTTTGACAGTTACAGGTGCAACACAGAAAAGAAAGAGTGTGTAACGACCAAAATTTTAATTTGTTTGATTATATGTAAATTAATTATTTAGTGTGCCATATAATTTAAAATGTAACAAATTAGCTAAATTAAAATTCTACATAATTTATTTTTATTTTAAGCAAAACTAATTCCTGGTTTTAAATTATTATATTTTAGAATTTTCTTTCATTAGTTTCCAAAACACAACCACCATTCCCATATAATTACTAATATGTTATTCTACACTTACCCAGATTCCATTTCACATGATATTTCTCTTCCGAAAAACTCAGACATTAGGCTTTCCCTTTCTCTCATGTCTATATGACTTAGACCTTCCCATTCATGCAAAGGGTCCACTTGCTCCTTAAAAACCCAACTCTACCAGGATTCAAGACCAGAACACTCAACTCTCTCCCTCTCTTGTTAAAAACGTTTCTCTCTCCCTATTTTAAATTCTAACTAGCCCCTTCTTGTCTAGAAACCCTAACAAAACCCTAACTCCATAGCTAAAACTCTTTGGGAGCTTCAATATTCAAGTAGTGGCTGAAGTTTCTAGACATTTTTCAAGGGTTCTAGGTATGATTCTTAGACAAAAACAAATATGAACTTCCTTACAATCTTTATTCCAAATTTTATAACCACTTTCTTGCCTGAATCTTAGAGCGAGAACCTAGGCTTTGTAAAGACCACAAAAATTCATTAATTAAAGAAAGAATTAATTCAAATTTAAATAGTGAATTTTCTTTGATAAATTATATTTTGTATAATTACAATAAAAAGTGAATTATTTATGAATGATGTTGATGTGTAGGATGAATGAAATTTTCTTAAGCGGCATGGAGTATTGTAGATCTGCAAATTTTGTTAGCTTGAATACTCAAGAATTTGTAAAATACTCTTAAGATAAATTTTATGTTACATTAATTATAATTTATGTGATGTAAATTTATGAAAGATAAAATTTGCAAATAAAGTAGAAAATCATGTGATATCTTACATAGTGTACGAACTGACTGTATATTAAACAATTAGACTGGTAAGGATATAAGTGTGTATAGACTAACTGCTGTAGGTATCTAATGTAAAAAGACACAGAGAAATGAATAATGCACAATATAGTGTAATTTTACAATTAGTTGTGTAAACACAAATTGATGCACTACTGTGTTGGAAACCAGACTGTTTGGCATTTCAAGTTAGATAGTGTAAAGAAGATATCTACACATTTTACACTTGTATGTAGGAAAAATATAGTGTAAAAAAGTAGTACGACCCACCTACTTTTCACAAAACGAGGAAAATTGACCACACCATCCTAGGGAGACACATGGATTTAACTAATGGAGGAGACAAGAATTTTAATGCAATTTTTGCCCTAAAGTTTGCAAATTTTCAAAATGACCCCAAAGTGATAACTTTATGCAAAAAAAAAAAAAAAAAAAAAAAAGGTTGTCATCATTTGTGTAAACTTGGGAAAAAATTTGCCCTTTTCTCCATGCCAAAACCAGACCAATACCTAAGCCCTTCTCAAAAAATTTCTCAAGAAGATACCATTTCCAATCAATTTTTAAGCTAGTTCAAGGAGTATAATCAAGGTTCAACAATTTTCTCAAGGTGAAATTCATACTTTTTCAAGTGAAATTTGTATTTTTCTCTCGATTTCTTGAGTGATTTTTGATAGAAACTTTGCTATGTCTTGTGCTAAGGAGTTTTGGCCAATCAAGTTCCTTTTGAGGAGGATCAAAAGTTAGTACTACAACTTTGGTAAAAATATAAACTTTTCTTTAAAGTTGATGTTTTTATTAAAATTTTGTATGTTTATGTTAAAGAATGGACCATAGCTAGTATAAAGACTTTTATAATGATTTATGATGTGTGTTGATGGTAATAGTATGAATAGGAACTAAGGTCAAAGGTTCTCAAAGGAAAAACTTTTATTAAATTGGGTTTTTGTGCAAAACATGAAATGCTTTCAAGAAAAAAGCAGATTTTGGGTTTTGATAGATGATAATTTGTTTCCTGTAAGAAACTATAACTACTGGAAATAATGAGAAAAGCAGATTTTGTGTGCAAAGTTATGAAAATTCAAAAGAGGCCATAATGAAAAAAAGTGTTTAAAGGGATAGTTTTGAAAACCGTCTAGAAGTTCCACTATATAGCTGAATTTAGAAAAAAGTTAAAATACAAAAGTTATAGAACTCATCGAGATTGTTAAAGATTACAGATGATTTAAAAGATATGAATTTTACATGTTCTAGTCACAAAATTTTGATATTTGTAATTAAAAAAGTGTTTTTAAACTTAAAGAATTTGACCTGGGAATTTTAGAGAGTTTTAGTCTTTGCAAAAAAATGAGTTTAACAGTATAAAATGGTCATTTTTAGTCTTGGAGACAAAATCATCCAAATTTTTTAAGATGCAGTCTACAGTTGGTAAAAATTCAATGAAATGGATTTTTTGCAAAAAGGAAAACTCTAATGAGACAAGAAATGTGACTAAGTAACATTCAAAATAAGTAAAGGAAAATAAGTTGATATGTAACATGACTAAGTATAAAGGACGAACATTTGATGTTTAAGTTGCATTATTGATCGAGTAGGTCGGTAATAAGAAAAGTTACCTAACGGT
The DNA here is from genome assembly GCA_946598075.1 of Artocarpus hirsutus. Taxonomy (NCBI): domain Eukaryota; kingdom Viridiplantae; phylum Streptophyta; class Magnoliopsida; order Rosales; family Moraceae; genus Artocarpus; species Artocarpus hirsutus. The sequence goes on from CAMOHE010035621.1 coordinate 10,123, forward strand.
CGGGTGTCGTTTGAACAAGATACAGAACTAACTAATAAATGGAAAAGGAATAAAATAGGAACATAAAAGCAACGCTCAGGTAAGTTTTCAACTCCACCTACAGTGTGGACAAAAGGTTTTCAAAGAACATTAATTATTTTATTTAATGAAATGCATTTGTCGTGTACTTGTTTAAAGTTATTCATCATGTGTGGTTTGTCACCAATAACAAATAAAGAACTAGTAAATTATTCACCAAATAAGAAAAATAAAGAGTGTATCGTGCTAACTCCCAACCTAAAGGGGACATTAAAATAAAGAATATTATGATCTTGGGGTTCAAGAATCTTGTGCATGTGGTATGTATACTTGGACCCCTAGTTCAAAGAAAAGTTTAAGCAATGAATAAATGAAGTTCATAAACGAGCATAAAAATATCGTGCATATGATAGAAATTATTTTATGGACTGTGTTTAGACTTACTGAGCAATAGCTCACCTAGTTATTTCATGCTGTAAGAAATTGAGCAACAATATAGTCAACGGTATGGATATTGTTGCAGTAATAATTCTACCATGAAAGTAATTATTTTTGAATTATTTATCTAAATGAAAGTTGTATATTTAAATGTGATTGGTGATATGAGAAGAATAAGTATTGTAAATACTTTTGACAAAAAGAAAAAGCATTTACAAAATATATTAATATAACTTTGATGTTCTAAAAGAGAAAGAAAAAAAAGGAGAAATTAGAAGTTTTTTATTTTAAATGTTAAAAAAAACTATTGCATGTTTTGCATTCGTATTAAGGAAGGTTAAGATTAAAAGAATGTTAAGTAATGGTCTGAAAATTCAGGTCGTCATAGGTTTTGTGGAATTAAGCATGCATGATACTTGAGTGGGGTATGAGCCAAAATCTTACTGAAATGTTGTAAAATAGAGAATAAAGTCTTGTTAATTAGATATCCCAACCTCATGCTTGATGTTTACATGATTTTAGACTCAAAAATCTGGACTTACTCATGTTTTGCTTGTTTTGTTGTAATTCTCAAATTGATGACTTCAATGTATTTTGAACCATAGAAATTCAAAGAAAAACTTTTATTTACGTCTATGGATTTTTATCTTAGAGTTTGAACTTATTTTGGTACATTTCAAACTGATTTAGAATGAAAAATCTAAGTCGGAATGAATCAGGTTGCGAAAGGGGGAAATTGGCTTCTGCCAGTCCCGAAGGAAGGGTGGTCGACTACGAGGCCAATCAATTGACCATTAGCAGCCCTCCTTTAAGCCCATCGGGAGCCTTGTCTTGTGCTGGTTTGATTTCTCACTATTTTCAGACCTAAAATGCTTCCAAAAGGCCAAGTTTTAATGACTTAAAACCTTGGAAAATCTTATTAGCATCCTATGATCATTTTCTTACTAAAAGGCACACTAATAATTAGTTTACACATAATGCGAAATTAATGCAAAATTGTGGTCCTAGTTGTGTTTTATTGACAGGTCGCTATCTTTATTATAAAATCATTAAGATTTGGGTAGCAATAAGAGCTTACGAGATCATGGTATTGGATTTTGAGGGTTAAGAGTCATTCTTGTGTGACATTGCTAAAAAGATAGGATTTCTAACCCTTTTCTTAGCAACCATGTTTGAATTATGTTGATTTGTTTTGGCCAATTACATTATCTTAAAATGAGCATATTTCCAACAGGTTGTTTATAAAATGTGTTTTTCCTATATTATCATGAATTGTGAAAGTATATATATATATATATATATATATAAAAGTAAGTATGCTTGTTCTCATACTTTTGGCAAATAAGTTTGAAATTATGTTTTAGACTCGAAATCAGAAATTCCAAGCATAAATAGTTTTCAAACACTACTGAGGATGTGTACGACTCCTGATAGTTGGTTTTTAGTAGCCACATAGGTTGGGTTACGTAGATTGTAATCTTAGGGGCAAGACCCTAAACCTCGATTGGGGTACTCCACAACATAGGCAAATGGCTAAAGCACTACAAGTTTCTTCAGTATATGATGTACAATGGTTTGGAAACTAAGAATTTGATTAAACCGTCTCATCTTTTACTTGTTCTCCATATGTTTATGCTTTTAAATATTTCATTTATTTATTTGTTTACTCCCCTGCTCACTTGATTATTTTAAAATGTTAAAATATGTTAAAAGGATATCCTACTAAGTCTTTAGCTTATTCTTTTTGTATTTTAAATGAATCCCTCCTAGTGGTGTTAAGGACAGTACCAAGTAGACCTAAGAGTTGTAGTTTTTGAGGCAGAGTTGGAGCTCAAGTAGAGATTTGCTTCTTTATAGTTTATTTTTTTCCGTTTCAATCAAGGCATGTAGAACCTAAATTTCTATTATTTCCTTTTTCTTGGACTTTAAGTTGGATTGTGGTTGATGTTGTTTGTATTGTGCTTGTTTACTTTCTGTTATATGCTAATCCCAACTGATGCTAGAGGCATTTTTCATTAATCGTTATGTTTGAGGTTTTTCTTTAGAAATTTTATTTCTTTCAAGTTTTAATTACTCAGTAAAGTTTTGAGATAATCTAAAATGAATAGACTTGGGATTATATGATCTAAGGGTTAAATGGCCTTTTCAAATAAATAAGTGAAGTTGAAATAATTGCTTACATTTATTTCATTCAAAACATTGGTTTGAGAAAATAAAATTAAAATTGGTATTTTTATGCTTATTTTAATTCAACTGAAAATCTTTAGACACTTTATTTAACCTAAATTATTTCTTAGACTTACATTATATTCTTAAACCTAGCCGGCATGACATACCGTGGTTAAGGGTCATGAGAAAGAGAGAGAGATTGGGTTCATGGGTAATAACCTTCGTCAGATGCTTGACCTCTTTGATCATATCATCTCCAATTTCGTAAAGGACACCCTCGTGGTGGGATTGTCCTTGTCGATCTTTCCTCCTCTAGAGGTAAAAAGTTCTAAGGTCTAAAATAGAGAGAGACGATGAAGGAGAAGTTAAAAGGTGGGTCTTTTTTTAGAGCAAAAAAATACTATTTTGTTTCGACAAAATTGATGAAATAAAAGTGCTATTTTATTTTATTTTTTGTTTTTTGTCACTTGATTTTCTTTTAATTTGTTTGATGGTCCAGTAGGATCTTGCCAGCGAAGGAGGGAAAAGGTCAGAGCAAGTAGAGGAGGGGCACCAGAGGAGGAGAAGAAGAGGCAAAAGTGGGAAGAATTATTTTTTATTTTTTTATTGTTGTGAGCCCACAGGCCATGTGGCAACTTTTGATTGGTTATTATAGGCCCCTCAAGTTTTTTTTTTTTAATTTTTCTTCAATTTTTAATTTGCATTTAACAAAATGCCCCTTTAACTATCTATTTTACATCTCACATGATAAGTTTTTAACCCACCTCAATTAATTTCATCCTTTTGCACCTAAACTAAAAGGTTAGATCTAGTTTAACTATAAAAAAAAGAATGGGATCAAATCACACCTTTTTAAAAAGGATAGGGACTTCCTAAGCTATTTTTCCTTCAAAAACTGACTAATGCTTGTTCAAATTTTAAGGCTTCTTTATTAATTCTTTAATTATTGATTCTACCATCGGCAATACACATATCAATTTTTTGCTTGTTTTGAGTTTGAAAGATGCGAGCTAGATGAAGATTTAGAAAATGGTTGTAAGAAAGCATGGAGATATAAAAAATAGTTGACTTTAGACAAGTGAATACATCCTTAGTGGTCTGAGCTAAATTTTGATATGATAGATTAAGCAATCGATCAGTTATATTCAAGAGAATTTACGTATTTAAGTTAAGAGCTTTCTTGAAAAATCTAAACACTTATCATGCACCAAGATTCATGAAATTTCAACTTAAATTCCTTGATTTTATGATTAGATCAAATTTGGCAGTAAACAATACCATTAGAGCTATGAGAAACTACTGAAAACCAGTTTCAGATCAAAAAATCTCCATCTTGAAGTCAAGATGAAGGGAGTACATCAGCAAGAAACCTAAAATTCAATAGAAAATAATTTTAAGTAATGTGTTTCAGTAACAGTGTATAGATAGATACGCTAATGTAGTTAAAGAACATTAAATAGTTCTCACTTAATATGAAAAGTTTTATTTTAATAATCTAATGTTCAAAAAAAATTTAGAGTTAAATATTGTAATTTGCATATTTAAGTCAAAGATTTTCCTAGAAAATTTTTTGTCTTAGTTTTCATGTTTTTAGGATTTATATAATTAATTTATAAATTCCAAAATTCTATGGTAAAAATTAAAGTTGAATTTATTAACCTTTTGAGATTGAATAATTGGTTGATAATTTCATTGTGATTTAAAGCAGAAGAAATTTCAATTAGCAAATAACTTGAGAATATGATTTATAAGAATTTTCAAGTACAATATAATGTTAAGAGTATATAGAGAAACACTCTAACATCCTTTAAAAAAAGAAACACTCTAAAACATAACAGGTCCTTAATTGCCTATTAGTTATAATCGAAGTTACATGAGTAGCATTTTCATTAAAAAAAAAAAAAGCTTTCTAAGCTTGAGAATTGGTATTGTTGAAAACTACGTTATTTCCAAGACAAGTATAGGAAATGTCTTGGAAATGACAAGTTAGGTTTAAGTCAGTCTAGAAATAGTTTTAGGATTGACAATAGTCTAATTTTATTATGCGATTTAGTATTAGTATCATTACTAATTAATTTAGAGACTAGTTTGGACCTGTAACTAACCAAGGTCAAAAGGCCTATTGGGAAACAAGATTCTCTAGTCAGCTAGCTAGTTTAACCAGCCAGTCAAAAAAAAAAAAAACCTAATTTAAAGAAACTTAGGGACAAATAGAGGGGACAAGAAATGAGCATGACTAGACCATGAATAGTGCTTAATATGATGGGTGTCCTTGACCCATGATAAAGTGTTTCCCTCTAATTTTTCCCTCCACTGGTGGCTCCATTCTTGGGGTGTTTTCTAACCAAAAAATTGACCTAAATAAGTAGATTAGAGATCTAAGTAATCATGTCAAGAAAGTAAACACAATTAGCATCCAACCCTATATAAAGACCTTGTCTTCAATAAGGCTCATTTTGTTGCATTTCTCTCCATTTTCCTTGAAGAAAAAATTCCATTCCCCATCCTCTCAAGAAGACTAGTTCTCTACCCCTCTCTCTCTCTCTCTCTCTATATATATATATATATATATATCTCAAATTCTTCCTTTTTTCACACTCACAAAAATCCACCCAAGATTAAGAGGAGAAAGAGAAGAATTAGGAGGAGCACTCGAGGGTATTCTACAAGGATAGTACACTAAATTTTTTCTCTTTTATTTTGAGTTTGAGTTAGCTTATGTATTGTTGATTAAGCCCATGCAATAAGCTTCTAAGAGAACACTTACATTGGTGTTGTAAGAATATGCCATGGTTAGTTATGATTTTTTAGGGTAGAGTATGGTTAGTGTATGTTTTGATATGATTATTAGATATTAAAGTTTTCTTGCACTATTTAAGTCCAAAAAGGGACTCTTTATAGGTCAGTTATGGAATTTTTACGAACATGAAACTTTTAGATCTTGACATTCTAAAAAAATCTTAGTAGCTAAAGATTCTCATGGTTCCAACTCTAAGATGCACTTTTAGACCATTTTTGAAAACTATCCAAAAACTGTGTAAATAGTGGGTAGCCACTGTTTTTAAGGAAATGGGCTACCTTAAGGTCCAATCATGATTTTTGCATAACACAAAAGTTTTAGATGTTGATAAGACAAAACCTTTCATCAAGAAATTATTTTATGATTCTGTATCTAAAATACTGTTATGGAAAGATTTAGAAAACTGCCAGTTTTTGTTCAATAAAATAGAGTAGTTTTTGTTTTTGATGGAAACGACCCCTAAAATATCCGAATCATAATTTTTGCAAAACATGAGAGTTTTATATCTGATGAAACGAAAAATTTTCACGAAGAGATTTTTTTTTTTTAAATTCTATCTCTAAATTGGACTTTAAAACAAATTTATAAAAAATTGTCTAAACTTTTCATAGAAAACTTTTGGATTGATAAAGTTTGCGAAAATCACTAACATACAGTTATATGATGACTTTTAAAACTAACAAAAAAGTACCTTTTGGATCTAATTTTAAAGCAAAACATCTATTTAGTAGTAGAATTTTAAGTTAAGACAAACTGAGGAATTGTAGCACTCAAAAAATTATATGAGTCTATAGTTTCATAGTTTTATTGAGTTTGGACTCCATTTTAAAATATGATTTTTTAAAATGAATCTTTACACATACAAATATGGAGTTTTCAAATGGATTTCAAAATGTGAATTGTGAAAAACCAAAATATTGACTTCAATGTTATCATGGAAATGACAGATCCAACGCTCGTACAAGTTTAGAAACCAATTATCAAATCGAAATTTCTGTTAGTTAGTGCTGAAAAAATCATAGAACACCTTTAACTTAAGTAGGCTATATTGGGCCTATTAAAATGAGTAGTAACCCAACATGGGCCTATAGGCCCAATATCACTATTCATATTCAAATGGGCCTTTTGTATAAAAATGAATGAATTAATTACAAAATTAATTACTTAATTATCAAACGCTAACAAGATCAATTAACAGCAATTAAGGAAAATAATTTGATAAGAATTCTAAGTTATTAAGGATTTAACCCAAGTGGCCAGTTAGGGGGTGTTACACTGTGGTATTAGAGCCAAGGTTATCTCAAAATTTCAAATGAACATGATTCATACTGCTCAAGTATAGAGAATCAAGAATGAAGAACAACCAAAGCCGGTTAAGCGCATAGAAATCTCAATGTATCATATTTTGAAAGACCTAAGAGAACAATTTGTAGTTAACATCACAATCAAATTCTAATTATCCCATTTCTCAAAACGCATACTTTATTCAAAAAAGTGAAGAAAACATAACTAAGAAGCACTAAACAACCTTAACAAACTAAACAAGAGCCATGAAACATGATTGATGGAAGGAAAGTCATGATGATCAATGAAAAATTTTGAAAAAAAAATTAAGGCAAAAACCTAACAAGTACTCAACAAAGTGTTCCCTCTCTTAAACTTAAACAAAACATTATCCTCAATACTTGTAGCAATAAAAGAGCAAGGGTCGAGAATGTATACCCTGGGGAGTTTCTAACTTAAAGTTTCTAGTTTTGTTCATATTCTCCAATCATTTTCCATAAAAACTCAAGTGCATAAGCAATCGATATTTCAACACTATTAAAACACCCAAAATCAAACATGAAATAAACACAAACACAAACTAAAAAAAATAAAAAGAGTGAAAGGATAGAAAACATAGGATGCCTCCCAAGAGCACTTGATTTAAAGTCATCATCTTGATTTTTGGAGAAGCGTTCATCAAAAAGTAGCTTCCACCCATAGTATGTATCATAGAGCACTACAAATGGGTCTTATTATGAGATGCTCTCAAGCTTGGCAAGATCTAGAAATGCTCGGTACATGATCTCAACAAGATTTGACTTCGAAGGATATGCTTGTTGGGCTTGAAGGAATGGTGCTAATATCGGTGGAGGAGGTGTTAACCACATTTAATCCTCATAAATGTGATCTCCAATTACTGGTGTGGATACAATCAGATGAGCCTCATCGACTTCTTCTTGTGATTCTTCTTCAAAAGCCAAGTCTTCGGTCTCTTCCTCACTTTAAGAATTGTTAGACTTTAGAGAATTGTCATCAAACATCTTCAAGTGCTCTTCACATTAGGTAGACTCCTCAAAGTGGCAATCTTGCTTATATCTAATAGGAACATCCATAGTAAGAGTACATGCTACCAATTTTTCAATTTGTTTTCCCATTTTCTCTACCCTTTTCAAGGTTTTAAACAACTCCTCTTTCATTGTATTTGACCTTATCAACTACTTCTCCAACCTCTCCATATTTTGGTCATTCCTCTTCATATATTGATTGTCTTCACCATAAAATCAATGAACATGCCTTGAAGTTTTAGAGATACACCCATCAATCTTATCAACTTCTTATCCAACCTCTCCATACTTTGGTCATTTCTCTTCATATATTAACAAGTCTCCTCTACAAAATCTATGAATACGGCTTGAAGTTCTAGAGATACACCCGTCTCTTTGCTTGAGTGTCAAATTATGGCTCTAAATTGTTGAAATTGTTCTAATACCAATATTCATAGTCCGCCATATCTTCCAACATACATTAGGCATCATCCACTTATAGTTGGTAAAAAAAGATGGTACAATTTTTGCTTTTGACCCTCCTTCTTGTTGTGGCACTTAACCCATTAAGAAAATTTTGAAGTTTGACACTCTTTTATTAACCGATGAAGAGGAAATTGAACTAGAAACTCTTTATATCTCCACCAAGCACTATGCATTGATTCCAAATCATGTTGGGCAAAACTCAAGCGGACTTGATGATGAAACATTGTAAGTACCTTGCCAAATGAACAAAACTAACAAAAATAAAATTAAAAGGAAAGAAAACTAAAAACAAATATCAGCAAGAAAAATGTCTAAATTAATCCTAGAGCCAATTGGTATCAATATTAACCAAAACTAAACAAAATCCCTAGCAGCGTTAAAAACTTGTTAGGATGTAACGTGCAAGCACACACGGTAGCAAATAATGGAGAGTACCAGAGTATGGATATCTATCCTATAAGGATTGTATTTAATTTGTTAAGTATCAAAATTGATTGGCTCTAAGATTGTTTGGATGACTAGAAAAAGGAATGAATAAAAAAATAATAAAAATACAAAGCAATTAAAATAAAATGATGGAAGCAAATAATTAAAAATACTAAAGCATCAACAGCACCATAATTAATCAATGTTAATTTTATTTTTAATTGAATATCATGATTAATTAGTTAAGAAACCCCAAATCAACCCAATTAACTCTCCCAAGCATCAAATTGGATAATATGCTTTAAAACCCAATTCTAATATCCCTATCTAGATCAAGGAATTGAACATTTATTAAGCTCTGATTCTTCTAATGACTACAAAAGAACTATAAATCTCCCAATTTTATAATCACCTAGGTCACGTTTCCAGAATCCGAACATGAAATTTTCCTCTCCCAAGCATTAAACCTATATACTAAAGCCATCTAATGCATTGGCCAAGTAAACTAAAAGCATTAAGAGTAGGACAACACATATAAACCATGAAAAAACATTAAAAATAAACCAATACTTCATAATAAGGAAAAATCAAAGCTGTAGAAAAGTAGCTACTCCTTAACTAAAATTAAACAAACTAATATCAAGGTTTCAACATTTATAAATTACAAAAACAAGAAGAAGATAATAGGAATAAGAAAACCCAATTTGGAGTTGTCATGGTCTCTAAGCTTTTCATCTTCTTCACCTCTCATCCTTCTTGATCTCCAAATGCTTCTCCTATGATGATTTATTAGAAATAAAATCTCAATCTAAAACTAGAAATAATTTTGTAAACTAAATCAAAAGAAAATATTTTTTTTTCTTTTCTTTTTCCCCATCTTCTTCCCTGGAATCAGCTCTAATCTCTTTCAAAAATTGTGCCTCCAAGAAGAAATGAAGGCTTCCTTCTTCATAGGGTTTTTAAGGTTTAGAAGGAATTAGGCTTCATTAAGTTTCAATCTTGATCGTTGGATCCAAAAAAGGCATGATCAGTGCATAATGGTTACATTGCAAGCCTAAGCAGTTGTGCTAGTTACGCTGCATAGCACACTCCATGCGCACATGGCCTATGTAGTAGGCCTACGTGCCCGTATGAGAGCTTTAGGCTAGGTAGCCAATAGCTGCCTAGCATGCCCAACACAAAGGCCTTCGCTTGGGCCTTTGTGCTAGCTCGTTGTCACACTCCTAAAGCTAGGCTGGCATGTGGCCAAGCTAGTTTAGCTTGGAAAAAACCTTTTTGAGCTTCAAAGTGATGCCAAGAATCCCATAATGTCTCATATTTTTATTTTCCAACAAAATAACACCAAAAACATCAAAATGATACAAATTCTTGAGGATTTTCACTATACTTAAGCTCAAGAATTACTTGATTTGTGAGTAAAATACTCGTTCATTAGTAAGATTATATAGTTAAGTAATGGATATATAAGCAGGATAGTTAACATTGTAGCCTACTGGGGGTGTTACACTATGGTATTAGAGCCTGGGTTCTTCAAATATTTGATACGCTATCGCCATGCATTCACACGAACTCCCTCCAAGTAAGTGTACTAACTTAGAAATAAGACTATTAGAATTTGGCATAGCAAGAATCTTGTCTCTGGATCCCGAGGAGGGAAATCTCTTATATTTCCCTATTACGACGAACAAACACCCATGATAGAATAAAGAGATATAACTAGCATACTTTTTATTTATTTATTTATGATGATACTAGGTTTTGTCTAAGTGATAGAAAAGGGAAAAAAAAAGTTTTGTGAGATTTAGAAAGAGAGGAAAAGTAGAGCCTATTCTTTTAATGCTCAATCAACTTTAGTAGCCATCATAGAAAAAGGTTGATATTAGATAAGTCGGAAAATTTTACAATGTTGATAAAGAAATTTTATAAGATCATATAAGAGAGTTCTATAATGATGTTTGTTTTTTAATTGGATGATATTTTGGAGATTAGTTTGTTATTAAGAGCTTGACTCTTTAAAAACTAGTGAGGACTAATACCTAGTTTGTCAAATTAACCAATATAATATTTTAGCGAGTACGATCTATCCATAACTTGATAAGATTCTATTGGAAGATGGCCTTGGAATTAACAGAGTTGATTAATGAGGAGGAGAAGGATAATGTACTATTAAGGAATGACTTGAGAAGTAGCTTATTGTACTAGACTTTATAATAATGCAATAATTCTCAATTTATAACATAATTTACCAATATTTTTTGAAGAAGAATATAGATTAAATATGAGATGATGATGATGATTATTATTATTTTTATTTGTATTATTATTATTATTATTATTATAAAGGATATTTGTTGAGGAATCATGGAGTGAAGAAATAGAGTAGGCATAAACTTTTGTATAGTTATGCATGGTATTCTTAAAGTAATGCCTAAAAAGTCTATTGTGAGACTTGGAGAAAGGAAAGTCAATCTTAAAGTATGTTGTGTTTTCAAGCTATAAATATGATGGGTTAATTAACAAATGAATGGATCTACTAATAGACTCATTAAAGCATATGATGCTTTTTCATATCTTGAGGTTAAAAACATCTTTTGATTCTTCTTTATATTTTGAAGCAATGAGTTTTTGTGGCATGATTCTCTTTTGGCATATGATTAAAGAAAAGTTCACATACATGATGCACGAGACAAAAAAAAGAGAGCATTGACTTTGCACTTAGATATATACTTTTACAAAATATTGTGGATAGAGATATAGAAAGAGAAAAAGAAGAGAATTCAAACATTAAATATTATTTCATTAATAGGATATTTGACGACTCTAATTGGACAAGACTTGGATGAAATTTTAAAGTGAAAGGATGATATGAAGGAGGACTAGAAATTTCTATATATGTTTATTACTATACATATTTTGAGGATGAAATCCTTATAAGGAGGGGAGAATGTGATACTATAGATTTGTGCATAATATTTGTCATGTCTTCAAGCCAAAGAAGTATGGATTGGATTCTTAACATGTTCTTAAGTCCCAAATAGTTAAGTTTAGGATAACTTAAGCCATGAAGAGAAGCAATTGAAGGCATTAGAGAACAAAGACATTGCTCTTGTTAAAATTATTGGGAAATCAAAAGATTAGAAAGCAACATGGGAAAGAGAATATCAGATGAAGACTAAGTGCCCAAAATTCTTTTAAGCTTCGAAAATGAAACTTTTATAATGTAGGGAGAATTTGTAACACTCCCTTAAACTAGCTAGTAAGCATTATTAGAAAAATTATTACAAATGTAGGCTATAATTTAAATAGAATTATTGGTAAGCTGGAGTGAAATTGAAAGTTATATGAGGTCGATTTTTCTTTTATATGAAAAAAGATGATTTCTTATGGAATTTTAGTATGCATTGATTGAAAAGATTTTATGTGTTTATGGATACTTTGTGTACTAGTTTTATTTAAAATTTGTTTTTCTTTAGTAAAAAATCTAAACATATTATAATTTTATGATTTTATACTTATAATTTTGCTTGTGAAAGATCCTTTCATGATTCTCAAATGAATCAATTTATAAATTGAATTATCATGTGCTTAAATTAATTTAGTTTACCTAATTAAGAGATAACTCTATATCTATTAGCTATGTATTTGAATCAAATTACATTTAGAGTTGTTTTACAATTATACATTTATATATATATTATTCTGTTTTTTAAAATATGTCATATAATATTGTATGAAGTAAAAAATGGTGTTATATATATTAAGTTTGTTATAAATTGGGAATATCCATTGATATATATATTATTTTATATTATGTACATGTATGTGTATATATGAGTGTTGCTTTAATAGTTACGGTTTCAATAGGTGCTATTAATATTAGTCCTTTAATAAGAATTTGATAGTTGTAATTAAATAGATGGTTGATTAAAAATATTTATGGTGATTAGTAAGGAATTTTTATCATGTAACATCGTCAATTGTTGTTAAACTATACCCTTATTAAAAAGGTAATCATGTGAAACATAACCATTGATAAGAAGTCCATATATATATATATATATATTAGAACTAACTTTTGTCTTTAATGTGGGGTTATATAATTTGGGAAATATATATATATATATATATGTCTTTCACTAATCTCATAAGGTGGCATAAAGAAAAAAATAAATAGGTAAAAGAAAGGAAACTTTTCTAGAGATTTACTTATATATATGTTTATCACATTCTCATCAACACTAAGGCAAAGCCACTTTTCTCGTGGAATTTCGTGCATGGGTTTAGGCTAGTTCAAACCATAGAGGCGGTTCAAACTAATGTTTGGTGGAGCAATAACTAAGGTAGTTTAAACTTTATGAGGTGGTTTCAAACTGGCTATACAACTCAAAATCTAAACTTTGTGCCCTCTCAATTTTACATAGTTAGAACCATTTTTCTATAGTAAAAACGATTCTTATTCTCATTTTCTTTCATAAAACATAGTTTTCTAAACACCAATTCTTGTTTTAAACTTTTATGTTTCGAATCTCAGTTCAAAACCATTGTTTAAACCACATGGTTCAAAACTACTAATTTAAACTATAGAGTTAAAAACTACATCATTTCAAATCCACTTACCAAATGAACCCTTGCTTCCTTCCTCTAGCCAAAAAAAAAATCACTCTTGCTCCTTCTTCTCTAATCTTCTAAGCCCAAGAATAGTTCTAAATGTATCATGTTTATTCTCTTCTTGTCTACTATGGATTTTTAGTCATTGATAAAAAGTGTTTTGTTAAGGACATTTTCATGGTGATTGGTTTAGGATTTTGGTGCTTTGTTTCTCATGATTGAAAATTAGGTTTTCATAGGAATATATTATTTTCTTAGTAAAATTTTCACCTAATTTTGATATTTTTTTTAATTTCTCTTAAATACTGTGAGATTGAGAATAATAAGTGTTAGAAAGATTACATATGCAAGTTTTGTTTAGGATTCTTATGTTTTGTTCAAGGTTTAGGGTTTTTGAATGAAGATCATGTTTATGTGAAATTTTTTGTCTAAATTTTATGAATTGTTTATGATATAATTAATGAATCCCAATTGTGACTTAGGAAAGGACTATGATGTTAATTATTATTGTTTGATGGGATTTAATGGTAGAGTATTATAATTTGATTATTCTGTTCATGTCAAAAATAAAGTTTAGCAACTGTCTTACTCGGATTAGAGAATTGTGTTTACTTATCATGAAATTGATTGAAATCATTTTGATATACAATCTAATGTCCAAAGCTTCATTTTGATATGTAAATTGCTTAAAATGAAAATTTGTAGCTTAGGATATGAATTTTTAAAATTTATACACTGTTGTTAGAATTCTAAAAAAAAATATTATTTTTACTATCAGTTTGTAATATGATTTTAATGGCCTTAATAGGCTTGAAAAAGATGGGTAATTTTAAAAGCAACCTCTAGGTGTGTACTTTAATATATAATAATAATCTCAATTTATACATATATATATATATATATTTACAATTAATTGTGAATTTTCTTGTGAGTATCAACAAAACTATTTTTGTGCTTAAGTATGTTTGATATGTTGTAACCTTAAGTCTAAATCAAGCTTTAGTGTTGATTTTGATTTGATGTGTTTTACACCATGAGATGTTTTATAGAATTAAATTAATAATACTTTAATCACATGAAAGAACGAGAAAAGAAATTAAGCAATGGTGTTCTCAACATGATAGTTAATTTAAATAGGTTCGCTTAATGAGGTAATTGATGAAGATATTAAATATTATGATGTAATGTTTATCTCATTCTTTTCATATGTGCGACTGCAAAGGAACCTATAAGATGTATCAGGCTATCTTGAAAATTAATGATGCTTAAGAAGGCGTGTGTTTACTCATGAGGTATCCATTTGGCACTGAGTTGTGAGGTGCTCTAGAGGATGGTGCCAAAGTATGAGGTCCCTATTACTGATGTTGCCTTGGTGGGTGATGGTGTGTTTGAAAACGATATGCGGCGGAATTTTAAAAATTTTTAAATCAAAGTCTTTTCCAAATAACAAGTTTGACATGCTAATTTTATAAATTAATAATAGATCTTACATACCTCCTTTGTATATCGAACTCTACAAAAAATTGAAAAGAGAAGAACGTTCTAAAAGGGCCTTAACTAGCTAGTGTTCTTTGCTATTCTCTCTCCGCGATTAGAGTATGGGTGGTTGCACGTCTACAGTCTTTTCTCTGGTGAGCCCTTCTTCCAACCACATGAGAAAACTAAGAGCTAAGATTTTAGATGCTAAACAATAGCTCTTTGAGAATTTTAGAATTTCTCCTAATAGAGTACTCACTCTTTCCTTCTCAAATGATCTATAGGACAACAAAAAATACCTCCCTTTTTATAGTGGTCAGATCTGGGATTAGTAATTATCATATTAGCTTAAAAATTAGAGTCTAGATTAACTTTTGATGAGAAATGTATCAAAAACACTTAATATAATTACTGCATGTACCGATCTGGGAGATCGGCCTACTGAACCAACTCTACCAACCTACTGAACTGTCTGCACTAAACTACCAAACTGTCTATACTGGCCTGTCAAACTTGGCCACTAGCTTGTCGATTGAGCGATAATTTCAAGATATTAGAATATCTTAATTTCACATGAGAATCTTAGATAGAGCCTTAGTTTTAGTTCAAATAACTAAACAAAGAAGTTATCTGATTAAAATAGTCCTATATAGATAATCCCATATCAAATAAAATATTATCTAAATAATTCAATATGTTTATCTTGAATTAATTCATAAAATTAATTCAACCAAGAAACTATCATGAATTATTAAATCCACTCTAATTGAATTTTAGCCAATCTAATAACTAACATAAGTCACCAATATGTAGGAAAAACATGTTGTATCATTATAGGATTTATTATGAGCTAGCAAAGAGGACTTGATAGACATATATAGATCAAACTTCTATAATTATAAAATAACAAATCCCAAGTACATATCAACTCTATTGTTACTCCACTAAAAGCTTAGAGTTGCATTCTCGAACTATATAAAAATACAAAGCTCCAATAAGCTCATTGTCACTAACATAGATAATATGTAACAATCTACCACTAGCCTTAAGTAAGTAAATATGAAATATCTTGCATTCTCATAGCCAATACATACATCTCAAAAACCCTCGTCAGTAGTGTCTATTAGACATGTATGCCCTAAGAAGTAAAAAATATAATAAGTTTTTGGAGACATTTTCATCAATAAAGAATTCATTTGTTATTTATATACAAAATCTTGTTCTCTTTACATTCATATTTGTTGAATGTAGGACAAGCAAACGATAGTCTAAGACTGTCGGTCTAAACCTTTAAGAATTAGGCATATGATGGACAGATTATGCAGAAGACACGATTCTTAAGGTGACGGTATAAATCTTAAGATCCGCAATCGAGGGAATAAAGTTGGGTGCTTTATTCATGTAAAGATTGTTATGTTGTTTACATCTCTATTGGGAGATGGTTTGTCTTGACCATCGGAGGTGGACTACGTGAATAGAGACATTGGCACGTTGTCATAGGTGATGATGTGTTGGATCAGGACATGAAATGAATTGATTTAAATTAATAATTCTGTCTCGGCAAATTGATTTATTTTAGACAATCATTTATATTGTATCTTAATTCTGAGATGGATAGTGGGCCTGTTGTCTTGACTTGTATCTTTTGATGTATCAAAAGGTGACACCTACATTTTTAATAGTGGTATGCATGCCGGTACATTGGAGGTATGACTCTTGATAGTATAGACCTGTTATTCATAGATATAAAATCCATAGCTGCTCTTTAGGAGTAGTGATGTCCTCTTATATGCGTTATCCTATAATTAGAAAATTAGAGTGCTCAACCATTTGGATACATAGGTGTAATTGAATGGTATACCATCTTTAGATGGTAAGTTTTTTTATGGTGAGATAATGGAACGTAAGATAAAAATAATCAGGAAGGTAAGACAAAACTTGTCCTTAAGTTGATTATGGATAATCCTATAGGGATACGATACACTATGATATGTCATGGAGACTTAGCTATACGGGTTTCATAATTCTATAAAGTTTGAGAGTATAGCTCCAAGCTTTTAGTGGAGTAGCGTTAGAGTTGATAATTATGAAATATATATCTGGGATATTGGGTTTCATAATTATCGAGAGTTTGAACTATATAGGTCCATTTGGTCCCCTTTGCTAGCTCACAAAATCCTGTAACGATGCGGCGTGCTTTTCCAATAATTGGTCACTTATGTCAGATTTATTAGATTGGTTGAAATTTGGAAGAATCAAATAATTCATGTCTGTTTACCGGTTGAATTAATTTTGTGACAAAATTAATTCAAGATAAACTTGTTGAATTATTAGGATCGGATAATTCTTATCTGTTTATCAGTTGATCTAATTTTAGATAAATTAAATCAAGATAAACTTGTAGAATTATTAGGAATCTATTTATTTTTCTAGAGATTATCTAGATAAAGTTGTTTTAATTAGATAACTTCTCTATTACGTTATTTAAATTAAAACTAAGGCTTTATCCTATAGAATCTTAGATGAAAAATAAAAAATTTGCTGAGATTTTTTTTTGGCAGTTTAGCATGCCAATCCTCAAGTTTAGCCTACCTATGCGCGAAATAAAAATCACACGTTTTTGCACAGATTTCATTTGATATTGATCCAAATTTGATTCTGGTTTGAATTTTTGAGACCTTATCTGACAAGGACTGACCCTAGACCCAACCTCGATAAATAGGGAGTGAGTCTCATAAGTTATTTAAATCCATTGAGAGATTAAGAGTGATATTCTACTGGTGAGAATCTAAAAACTCCTTGATAGCTCTTGTTCACAAATCACGAATACTAGCTTTGGGTTGTCTCAATTGGTTGGAAGGAGAGTCACCTTGAGGAAGAGTTGTACATGTGAGCCCACACTCACTCTAATTGTGGATAGAGAATAGTAAAGAAGACCAGTTGGTTGAGGCTCTTCTAGAACGTTACTTCTCTACACAGATTTCGGGAGCTTTTTGACGAATACAAGGTTAGTAAGATCAAGTTAATTTATACATATAGCGTGTCAAACTTATGTTTTAAAAAATACTCTGATATAAAATTTTTAAAATTCTCCTGCATACTATTTTTCCAATAGTGTCTTCATGAAAGGATCAACTATATTATTCTTGGATGCAATCTTGCATACTATAACATGTCCACCCTCAACAAAGTCCTTTATCATATGATACTTCCGATGTATATGTTTATTCTTTTTTTGAAATATTGGATCCTTAGCATTAGCTATCGCTACAGTGTTATCACAATATAGCGATATCGTCTTATCCATACTAGGAACTACCTCAAGATCCCCAAGGAACTTCTGGAGGTACACAGCTTCTTTTGAAATTTTACTGGCTGCTTCATACTCGGCCTCTATCGTTGAATCCGAAATGCAATTTTGCTTGATACTTCTCTAATCAATGGTGCCCCCACCTAGAGTAAACATTGAACCAGAAGTTGATCTTCTCAAATCCAAATAGAATTGAAAATCTAGATTAGTGTATCCAAGAGGTTTTATATCCTCACTAGAATGCACTAGTAGATAACCTCTAGTCCTTTTCAAGTACTTAAAAATATGCTTGACCGCAACCAAATTTTTGGTCCTGGATCTGATTGAAATTGACTTACTATCCTAACCGCATAACAAAAATCCAGTCATGTCAAAAGCATAGCATACATGAGACTACCCACTATCGAAGCATAAGGCACCTTCTTCATGTATTCTCTTTCTTCATCAGACTTTGGAGAATCTTTCTTAGAAAGAGTAATTCCAGACCTAGATGGTTGCCCAAATTTCTTGGAATTTTACATTACATACTTCTCAAGAATTTTGTCTATATAGGTAGCTTAAGATAAAGCTATTATTTTGTTCTTCCTATCTCGAAAGATTTGGATACCAGAATATAATTAGATTCACCTAAGTCTTTCATTTCAAACTGCTTAGTCAACCATAATTTAACTAATGTTAATGGCCCAACGTCATTACCAATAAGCAGAATGTCACCTGCATATAGCAGTAGAAAAACGACCTTGCCATCCTTAATGTGCTTATAAACACATGGTTCATCCATATTTTGTTTGAACCCATAAGTCTTGATCACTTGATCAAATCTTATGTTCCAAGAACAGGAAGCTTGCTTAAATCCATAAATAGAATTTAGCAAGTTACAGACCTGACCCTTTTGACCCTTAGCTTTGAACCCGTTTGGCTACACCATATCAATGGTCTTATGAAGATAACCATTTAGAAAGGTCGTCTTGATGTCCATTTACCACGAACTCTAAAACATATCGGTATTTAGTTTCTCTTATCACTGTAGTAATTTCTAAACTAGTGATTTCTCAACTTGAACAAATAGATAAGACTAGGAAATGACCAAAATTATAGGTTTTTGTATTTTCAATCAGACAAGCAATCATAATAGGCAACCTACATGATCAAATTTGTGACGGAGACAACCATGGAAGCTATCATAAAAAAGCATGGATTGAAATCTCATAGTCAAGAGCAGCAGCTATGGACAAGAGAATCCGGATGGACTTAAGCATAGCTACAGCGAATAGGTTTCCTCGTAATCGATTCCCTCCTTTTGCGTGTATCCTTTTGCTACCAGTCTAGCCTTATAGGTTTTGACTATCCCATTTGCTCTTCTCTTTCCCTCATAGACTGGCTTACACCCTATGGGTTTTACCCCTTTAGGAAGGTCTATAAGCTCTCAAACTTGATTAGTCTTCATAGACTTCATCTCAGTGTTCATAGCTTCTGTCTAGAGCTTTGAATTAACACTCGATAGCCTTTGTGTAAGTGTAAGGATCCCTATCATATTCAACTGGTTCAGCCAAATAGGCTTCACCATTGTACATATATCTTTTGGGTTCATGCAGGACCCTCCCACAACGCCAAAGCTCCCTAGGTTGCTGTTTAGTCGGTTTTTCTACATTGATTAGATTGGTTTCAACCGAAATCCTTAGGTGATTGAATCATTCACTAACTCTTCAAATACCATTTTACTACGAGGCTTAAAGTCATTCATGTAACTTTTCTCAAGGAATGTTGCATTCATTGAAACCCTGAATTTATTTTCTTTTAGGTCATAAAAATAAGCCCTTTTTTTCCCTTTTGGATACCCTACAAACATGCAAACTTCTGAATCTTCCTTGTACAAGACATGAGCAAGACATCCCCATATGCAAATATGGTTTAAAGATGTCTTCCTACCTGTCCACAACTCGTGAGGAGTTTTAGCAACCAATTTTGAAGGCACATCGTTCAAAAGATAACATATAGTTTGTAGTGCATATTCCCAAAAGGATAAAGGCATCGAATAACTCATCATAAACCTAACCATGTCTAACAAAGTCATATTCCTTCTCTTAGCCATGCCATTCTGCTACTTAGTGCCTAGCACAATCAAATGGGATAAAACCTAACCATGTCCTAAGAACTCATCAGAGAGGTATTCTCCACCTCAATCAGTTGAAAGTGCCTTTATGGATTTACCTAATTGTTTTTTAGCTTCAGCTCAAAACTCCCTAAACTTGTTAAAAAAATAAGCAATAGAAATTAAATTCCTTTTGAGTTTAGGAACATGAAAACAATCTTTCATAACCAAACTCCTATAACTATCAAAACAAAGATAGATGTTTCCTATTGCTTCAGTCAACACTAAGGTTCCATCACCCATCTAAAGCATGAAGTGGTCATGTAGCAAACTTCTCGTTTCTTTAAATCCCTACAGAGAAACACAGAAATGATTAATCACTCTAGAATCTATGACCTATGTATTACTTGATTCTTCAACTAAACAAGTCTTAACTATTAGAAGTTCGCACCTACCACCTTTAGTTTGGAAGACCTTGCAATTCTTCTTTATATGCCTAACCCTTCTGCAAAAGAAACACTTTAGTTTCTTTGGGTTCCTCTACTTTTTCTTCTTTTCCATGCCTTTTGATGGAATAAAAGATTTCCCGTTCTTAGCCTTTAGCTTCTTTCTATTCCTAGAGTTAGAATTGGAATCAGATGTGGCCGCCAAGTTCACCTCTCCATCAATAGGAGCTTCCCTGATCATATTTTTGAACTCCTATAACTGCTTTATTAGCTTTGTCAAGGTAATATCTTGTCTATTGCTCAAATTATATGAAGCTCCAAATAGGAAAAATTCCTTAGAGAGACTCTTAAAGACCATAGTCAACTTTGACTTAGCATATATGTCGGCTTCATGGGTTTGAGTCTCAATAAGGTAACCAATGACCAACATCACATTCTCCTTCACAAGAGTCCCTGGCCTTTGTTTGTAGTTGACAAGCTACCAAAGAGCCCCTTGCCATTTCATAAAGGCTTGGCCTCTAAACATGTCTTCTAGATTATCCAAGATCTACCTAGCAGTTTCATAATCCTCATGTTGAGCCTATAGCATATTATTCATGCTAGCCATAATGTAATAGCAAGCCTGATCATTAGCATCCTTCCAGGAATCATGTGCTTAGATTTACTCATTTGTGGAGTTACCGATAGGCTCAGTAAGACACGATGTGGTTAGTACAAATTTTTGTTTCTCAAAGGAAAGGACAATATTCATGTTCTTTTTCCAATCATTATAATTCTTGCCAGTTAATGTGTTTTTATTGAATATTGAAGCTAAAGCATTTTTAGACATTTTAATCTATAATAAAGATTCATATACCAAATATAAGCAAACATTCCATAGCAGTTTAGTAAGATAACACAATCAAGTAAGCATACAATGTGTTTATATATCAAAACCTTGAAAATATCATAGCCTTACAACAATAATACCCAACTCAGAATTCAACAAGGTGCCTAGGGGAGACTTGTCAAATTCAATTAGGAACATAAATGCCTTCTAATTAATATATGCCATCTAAGACCCTTTTGATCTAGCATATACTAATAATCATTTTCTGTGGCCATTAATTTTGTAAATAGAGCTCCTAGGGAAGGTTAATAATAAATTTAATCTTGAGTGTATAACCATTGTTTCAACTATTTTATCCATAATTTATAATCACCACTAGGGGTGTACAATAATAAATTATGCTAAAATAAATTATCTTTTTAGAGATCTAACCCAGTAAATGATGAAATCCTTTCCTAAGAGTCAAAACCACTATGTATTACCTATGAACCAATGATAGAGGCCTTAGGTCCTCTCTTTGAAGGACCTTCTCCCACTCAATATTTTAAAAGTCAAGGTTTTATGTTAACATGTATAAACAATTTTTAATGAACAGCACTCCTTATTCTACATGGCTTGTTATCAACGTATATGGTAAAGCATATTATAATGTAGACAAGCAAAACAACATGCAAAGCTACAAGTAATAAAATAAACAGCTGTAATATCATGGTTCTATCCTAGAGAAAAAAAATAAAGATTACAAAAAATCAATCGAAACATATTATCGATTCTTCATCTTGTATCTTCTCGTTGTATCCTTCTTTATATGGTATTTGTTTTCAATTCTTCAATATTTCATGGATGAAAAATTTATTTTTCTAGTTATCATAAAATTTCATATTTCTTAAAATTGTCTCTAAAAACAAAATAAAAACTACACCAAAAAATGCATTTTTTAAAACGGTTCTGCCCGTTGCTGACCTATCGATATGGAGATTGGCCTGTTGGTCTACGACCATTGGCTTGCTAGTACTGGTAACCAGCTTGCCGATTGACGCCAAACCAATGTTTTTCCAAACTTTTGTAAAAATTATTATTAAGTAGTTTTTAATTTGTTTTTCAACATTTAAAAAACATAAAAAATTTATAAACATAGAAAAATATAGAAAACTCCAATCATCTTAATTTTCTAGATTTGTCTTCACTTTAAATAATTATTTAATACAAATTTTACAAATCAAAATTAAAATAATAAATCCTAGATGATGATGATAGTCTGCCATCTAATTACATGAAATAAAACTTAGATACATATTCTAAACTCTAAGAAACCACAACTAGCCAAATTAATTCTTTAAAATAATAAATAGAAATTTGATTAATGATAATTAAATAATATACATTCACCACATAATCTCATGACAATATTTAATTATATAAAAGCCCTAGAGTGCTAACTCTTTAAAAACATAAATTCAAGCATAGGAGAGAATAAGATGACCTAATTTATGTACATAGTATGATCATAAACTCGTAAAATTAACGTAAAAACATGGCTTTGAGACTAATAGTTGGAAAACGATACACAATGGAATTTTAAAAATTTTTAAATCAACGTCTTCTCCAAATAACAAGTTTAACATGCTAAGTACATAAATTAATAACAAATCTTATGCACTTTTTTTATATACCGAAGTCTTTAGAAAACTAAGAAGAGAAGAATGTTACAAAAGAGTCTTAACTAATTGGTCTTCTTTGCTACTTTCTATCAATGATTAGAGTGCGGTGGTCACATGTCGTATAGTCTTTCCTCTGGTGACTCTCTTCACAATCACTTGAGAAAAACAAGAGCTAAGGTTCTAGACATTGAACAATAGCTCTTTGGGAGTTTCAGAGTTTCTCTTACTAGAGTGCTCAATCTTTGCTTCTCAGATGATCTAAAAGACAATGAAAAATAACTCCCTTTTCATAGTGGTCAGATATGGGATTAGTCCTTATCAAATTAGGCTTCAAAATTTGAGTCTTGATCAACTACTAATGAAAATGTATCAAAAATGCTTAATCTAATTATCAATAAACGCGGGTTTTATTTTGGCATCTAGCTCGGGCGTACTCCCTCAAGCCTCCATAGGACGCACCTTGTAGGACCTCCAAACTTATGGCTCTTATTGGAAGACCATCCCCATGCCGCCCACGCATCCGTACTGTCCCCTCTAGGGCCCTTTGGCCCCTCAGGGTTTTCTTTCGTGTCCCTCGGGTTCGAACCTCAAACCTCCCTTAAAAGGTTCTTATTTCCATCTCAAGTACCAATTGAGCTAATTGTAACACCCAAAATTTTAAGCTAGGGGTCTAGTTGAGATTATATGAATTTGTTTTATTTTTATCACTTATGTATTGATTTTTTTTCTTTACTTATGAAATTGCCATGTGTTTATAGGATGATAGAACTTCATGCAAAGGTGTTATATATATATATATCTTGTATGTTAATTTATAAGTATTATTACATTTATATATATATAGAAATATATATTTTTTCTAAATATAAATAAACATTAATTTATATGTTAATTGTAAGTTAATTTACTAGTATTCTATATATATATAAACGTTATATTCTATATATAAATATTTCGATATATATACTTATCTTTACGTAATATAAGAATTAATATATTTCTATATATAAGGTTAATTCGTATAAACAATAAAAGAAATGAAAGTTATGTTATATATTATTGTAATGTGCATAATATTTTGTACTATTGCATAATTGAAGTGGGTAATGACTAACGTAATTTATGTATATGTGAGTGTGTTTGTTACGGTATAATTTTGACTTATTGGCATATTATCTTCTCTTTACTTATTCCATATGCGGGAATATTTGACTTTTTATGTCATTGAGTAATGATTGTTGATTGATTGGCATTTTTTTGGATTTATTTCCTCATTTAAGGAAATGAAATGTTTGACTTTTGATTGATTGAATTTAATTGATAAGGTTTCCTACTTTTGAAAGTTGATATATGGTAAGTAGGAGCTAATTTGTTGATTCTTCCCCTAATTCCCCTCTAATCCCACGTGTAAATTGCCTCTAATTAGTCAAGATATTATCATTATATTTTGATAGTTGACTTTTTAATGATAATTGGAATTCATGATAAGTTTCCTATTTTAATAATTGAAATTAG
>CAMOHE010035622.1:0-41754 GCA_946598075.1 Artocarpus hirsutus
GCGAGAAAACTTTGCACCATATAGGTTTAGGTACCGAATATCAGTTGCGATAACATATCATTGTAAATATGAAAACATATTTTCTTTTATTACTTGCGACGACATGCCATCGCAAATATGAGGAACATGCGAGGGAATGTTATTGTAAAAATTTCCCACATTTGCGACTATTTATCGTTGCAACTTCAGCAATATTTGCGACGGCAAGAAGTCATCGCTAATAGCCCCAATTGTAGTAGTGACTTACCAAGCTTCATTAATATAGTTCTCGTGATACCAGTAAGCTATCAAGTATAGATCCAGTTGACTGAGCAAATTAGTCTAAGGTCCCATAAGTAGGCGTTAGAACTTGAGAATTTCATATTTTTGAATTTCATTTAGTCTTATTTTTAAGATTTGTTATATTATAGATTCCGCTTCCTATGGTTGTGATTTTACAGATTTCGTTTATTTAACGAAAGTAGATAAGAAGTAGGGCTTTTTAGGCTAGCCGAATGCGAGTATATTGATTAACTAGCTTAGGGGTTTTACAAGTGTCCTTCCAGCCGTATCACATCCTCCAGAGACGAAACCCAGATGCCAGATCTGGTGGCCTTCATTTCTCTCCGGAGACACGTACATGTATAAAAGTAAATTTTAAGGTCCTCCAGACGTAGATAAGCCATTTTGGCATCAAAAGTTATGTGCTAAAAGGTGAGTTGAAATATTATTATGTTTAGAACGTACTCCCCATGTATTCCCTATCTCTATTCTTTTTCCTCACATATAGAAATGTATTTCGAAATAAATCTCTTAGCTAGAGTAATGGTGGCTGTAAATATATATATTTTTCTCTTTCCTTGCGTTGTGCAATGTCATGTTGTTCACTTGGTCATATATGGCTTCAGAGCAGTGATCAATACATGAAAGCAATAAAACGCAAGGAGCAAATTAGCAAGGCAAGGAAGGAGAAAGGCACTTGGAAGTTGGTGGTGGTCGCTTTCTTTTGGCTAAACTGTAAAGCTTTATCGCTTGTTTATGTTTTTCCCATTTTGTGGAAATTGAAAATTTGGTGTTGTTTGCACGATCTGTCTTAAGTTTCCTTCGACTTTGGGTGGTGGGTGGTGAGGAAGTCATGTCCTTCATGGTCGTGTAGAAATAAACTTTTGTTTTTTTGCTTCTTCACTCGTGGGTTTTTGTTAGCCACTATAACAAAATTCTTAACAAACGACGGAACTTTCAATGGTGGTTTTCCAAAAACCGTCATCTTATATATGTTAAATGCACAGCACGGATAAGATATACAAACCGTCGTCCTATGTATATATACCGCGATGGTTTTGATATATCCTCATGGAATTTGATGGTCTTTTGTTTTGTTTTTTTCTTTTTTTTTTTTGTTCTAAACAAAGATTTCAACTGTCGCGTAACAGTCAGGTTTCTATGATAATTTTAAAGATTGATATGAAAAATTATCTTAAAACCTCAAAATCAGAGGGTTCAAATCCAAACATGAATGGCTTAAAAACCTTATGAGCACCACTGAAAATAGCCGATAACCTCCAAAACTCTCTCTCTCTACCGCTGTCCCACATCGCCGCCACCATCCACCATCGCCACTCCCTCTCCTCCTTATTGTTTGAAAGTGATTTCTTGTTCTTTTTAATATTTTTGATGTTTTTGTTGCAACAATAAATAGTTTGTAATATTTGAGCTTAAATAGATATAATTTTTAGTTCTTGTAGTTAGTTTATTAGTAAAAATTATTGATAAAATAACGAGATTCTATGATGGATACTTAACCATCATAGAATCAATCGTGGAATCTCTTAACATATCATGACGGTTGATTCCACGATGGTTTTAAATTGTTGTGGAACCATCAACTTATAATAGTAATCGATTCTGCCTCTATCAAGTTCTTACTAATTCTATTAAGACCTGAGTGGTTCCATATCCTCTTCTAAGCAATGAAAAATTTCGGTGAGTGTAAATGGACATAATCTTAATCGGCGAAAGGTGAGTTCCTTGGCAGTTTTGGATCTATAAAGCCTAAGGGATCGATATTTATCATTATTATTTTGAGCTCCTCAATATTTTATGTTTTGCATAATAGCTCAAATGAATCTTTTAGTAGCTTATAACTCACCTCAATGTTGATGTATCAATCACATCCTACAATCATAACTAATATCAACTTTATCATCACATGGATAAGAATTGAACTTGAGGAATAAAATTTAGGTGGCCTAAGTTCTAATTTCAAGTTGATGTATCTTTCAAGATCATCTTTTTTTTTTTTTCTGTCCCAAAACGAGTAAAAGATCATGACATCTTTTTCTTATCTCAACTCTCTAACGAGATGTCTCTTTATGCATAGATCTTATTCTCAAAATTATAGGGTGTTTGGAAAAGTGGTGGGAACCAGTTGTTAGAACCGCTTTTACTGTAGCATGTGAGAGTTTTATACTGTAGCATTTTTTTTTTATTGTTACTGTAACATGTGAGAGCTTTACACTGTTTATAACTGAGTTTGTGGTAGGAACTGAGTGGTTAGAACTACTGTCAAACAGGAAAATAATTATGTTGACGACCCGTAATTGAATCAAGTAGAGATTCGGAATCCTTGTAATGCTCTGTCCATATAAAGTAGAGATCCGAGTTAATTATTACCGGATAATTCACCTTTATACTTGAAAACTACAAATCTTTTTGCAATAGCTCATTGTCTTTGATAACTAAGATGTAATTCCAATTCCTAGTGTTCAATATTCCTCATTTTTATGATCTTCAATAACTTTTTTTTTTCATCATACTTTGTCAAATTTCCTCAACTAGAGTAAAGAAATAGTTTTTTTTTTTTTTTCATTCAGAAAATAATAAAACCTTGAGATAAAACAATTAGGAAGTACAACAAAACTTATTCTTTGTCCAATTATGAATAATCTATAAAGATATAGAGGTCATATATAAGACTAATTGGAGTATCCTAATATAGTAAATTATCATAAATGCACTTCAAATCAATAATAAAGTGATATTAAAGTTAATAATTATGCAAAATGAATTAAACATGGATTAATTTATCTCTTGTAATTGAAGCTTCATAACATATGCCGATTGGATCTTGATGCTAGCTTATTAATTCTCTTTTGACAGATCAAGCTAATCAATTACCACCAGTACAACAGAAGCAGAGAGGGCCAAATCACTGTGCCTGATGGGACACTTGGTGCAAAGTCCAAATTAGACTAGATGTACGCATATGGCCTGCAAGATGTGGCCTTTATCCCTACATATTTTCTGGGTTCTAGAAAATAATTATTTAAATTAGTCGTTGGGATTTTGGAATAATTATTTAAATTTGACATTCAAATAATTATTTAAATTTTAATTGAATTTAAATTATGAATAAATAATTTTTTTTAAATTAGATAATTATTAAAATAATAATATTCTAATTTAAATTGGATTAGAGTTGATTTAAATTATCCTTTATCACGCCGAAAACCACCATCTCCCTACACTGTTATTCATGGAAGTTCTACATTTCTTGAGGAAGTGTTAAACGACTTTTAAAGGGGCCATATCCCTAGCTGATGCCAACAGGTAGGAAAGTTAATAAGAAAAATATCTCCTAATGTCCTAATAGATTTTGACTCCTCCTATCATTTGTAAAAATAAAGGCCTTAGATGCTTATATATTCTTAAACTACCTTAGTAGAAATTATGAAGTAGAGCTTAGAATACTCACTTCTAATAATTCTCGTTTCCTATCAATAAAGTGGTTAAAAGGAAAGAAGTTGTAATGGAGTTTGTTGAGTTGTACTCACACACAACGATCTGAAAGAAGAAAATAGCATTGAAGGCTTGGTTTGGCCACATTGAAATTGCCAACGTATTTGCATCCTAACATGTCACACCCTCCGAATCTACCAGACCCTAATGATGTTTATGTTTTTTTATGTTATAAAATATATTTCTCCCTTTTTAAAAAGAAAATATCTTCTCTGCTCCTTGGTTTTTGAAGAACCTACCAGTTGTACAGCGCAACATTTTTCTTTTTATTTTTTTCACCTGCCAAATTCTTCAATAGCCATCTTAGTCTCTCTATCGCCTGTAGCCTCTTCTTTAAAGAGGAACAAGGCATTAATGGTGTTGTCTTTAAGCGGACTGGTAATTTTTTAATCTTACATGAGGATGAAGTAATTGTCTTTGATGGCTGAGCTGTGATTTGAAGAACCGAACCAACAACTTCTCAGATTGGAACGTGGTGAACCATATTGAATAAAACGAACAACTTGTCAGATCTAAATGAAGTGAGACCATTTGTTGGAGCACAAAAATTATTAGGAGGCTTCAACGGTAGTTTATTAACACACACAAAAAAAACCAAAAAAAAAAAAGCATCGCAAAATGACAACAAATTTTTTTCCTTAAAAAGGGAACAAATTCATATTAGAATAAAAATATAAAAAATTGTAGAACTTGATTAAAAAAATCTAACAGTTTAGAACTACGTTTTTTTTTTTTCCCTTTCACTACCAAAAATTTTTCCCAATTATTATAATTAATATATTAGTTGGGTGAAGAAAGGTTAATGTTCTAATTCTAATAATCTTTGGAGAATTATGGGTTTGGAGAATTATGGGATAGGTATGGAAAAAAAAAAAGTCTATTAATTTCTAAGGGACAAATCTAAGGCATCATTTTATGTCTAAATTACAAAACATTAAGTATAACGATTAACAGAATTGTTAAAAAAAAAAAAATCTAAACTTTCCTAAGTGTAATATAGGGTATTTTTTACGCTATCATTTTCTGAATCTTTGTGACTTTCAAAATAATTGACATAATATAGTCCAAGTGTAATATAACCCCTTGTTCAACTGCCCCTTCTCTCTTACGCGTAGGGTTTCATTCTTTTCTTGATGCGCCACTCTCTTTACTTCTTTGGGGCCAGAGTTTGGCACCGTCTTTTAGCTGGCCGCTAGGCCCCCAACTCAAGAGATGGAGCCTTTGGCTCAATAGTAAACATGGTGATGGTATTGGCTTTGTGGTTAGAGAGAATGAATTGGAGGAGGTGGATTTTTGGTTGGCATTACCGTGTGTGCTGAATCTCTGGCACTCTTTATAGGCATCATGTTGGTGCTTCTTGGTGGTAGAGTCGCATGGGTCTTAATCAGCACCATGGTAGTGCTTCCCGTCGGTGAAATCACATGGATCTCCTCTGGTGCAATGGTGGTGGAGCCTTGGAGATCTTTGCCAGTGTCGTCTTGGTGCTTCCCAATGGTGAAATTGAGTGGGTCTTTGTTGATTTGTCCTCTATAGTCATGTTGGTAGGCTTATTGCTGGTTGTCTTGTTTGTGTTGCCAAGGTCTTTAAGTTATTTTATTTGATAACGGTGATGCTTTTTCTGTTAAGTAGGAGTTGCTTTGTAATAATAAAAAAGGAAAACCTAATGCTATGTTTAGCAGTACAATTACTTGGAGTGCATTCGAAAGCACCGGTTTAAACCAAAGTTCAAATTCTTATAGTGTTTTTTCCTACAAAATTCTTCAAACTATGTTTTTAAACACCCTATTCTTATTGTAATTATTATTTCAAATGTAAACGCCTATTATTTTACTCTTCGATTACATTTTAGTTATTTTTCTAGAACGAAATTACAAATGTTGCAGCTTTGTTATTGGTATATAACTTCCTACATTTCACATAGATTCGTGTTTAGTTCTTTTTTTTCCTCTTTTAACAGCAATAGAAGTTTAGGTTATTAACACCAATGGCCATTAAACTTTAAGGTCTCCCCCACTTTGTCCCAGAATTTTAAAAATTATCACTTTACCTTTCCAACTTTCAAATTGCCCCTTTCATCCCTTTTTTAGTTAAAATAAACGAATTTATGCCACAGTGACTTGCACATGGGTCACTTTAAGGGCAAAAAACGAGAATTTGGATCTTCTACTCCTTTCTTCATGTTTAGGGCTTGGGAAAAATTTGTTTACAAATTTTCCTTTTTTGCTGCAATTTTGCTCACAGATGAGACAAGCATTTCTGAGCTTTAATGTTCTTTTATTAATTTTTTTCCCTAATTAATACTACATAAACCATAACAAAATGATTCTGAAGAAATTTGCAACAAAAACAATCTCTTTTTAAAGTTCCTATGAAGCTGTAAATGGTTTTCCTTAAATTTCTCATTTTTTTCACAAAAAAAGGGGAAAAAAAGTTGCAGACAAATTTTTCCCAAGCCCCAAATGTGAAGAAAGAAGGAGGAGATCTAAATTCTCGTTTTTGCCCTTAATGACCCATTTGCAAGTTACATGGGTGGTACAAATTCTATTTCTTAAAAAAAAAAAAAAAAGAATGAAAGGGGAAAAATGAAGATTTTTGACGATTGAGGGGGGCAAAGTGATGATTTTAAGGTTTAGAGGGCAAAACAGACTCCAAAGTTTAAGAGTCATTGGTGTTAATAAGCCCAGAAGTTTTGTTCAATGCGTTACTTAAAAAAAGGATCAATCACTTAAAAAAATCAAATTGTCTATTAAATAATTAAGAGACCAACGATGCAAACTACTTGATTTATAAATCAAATCATTAATGACTAAGATGATAGTACCCCTTGTTTATTAAAAAGAACATTTCCTGTCGTATAAAATTTTGTTTTATGGACTGAGTCAACTTATTAGACTCGGAGTCCATATAGTAGCCCGACTACATGTTTGTTTAGGGCAAAATTTAAATCCATAAAATCAAATCAAATTGATTTTGATTCTCTTTTGAGAATTCAAATCCATATGCTATAGTATAGATTTTTTTAAGATTTTCTTTCTTAAGAAAAAATATAACTTTTTCATTTAATATCTGATTGAGACAATTCTTCTTTTATTGTTTTCACAATGAAAAGAGGGATAAATCAAGACCCATATTGTACATTTTTTTAACATCATGAATACTAAAGTTTTGTTAGATTTGTTAGTAATTAAAAACTTTTTCTAATATTTATTCAAACACAAATTTTAATTTTATTCCTTATTCATATTAACACTTTAACAGCACACCTAAACATCAATTTAAATAGTAATTCAAAACACACAACTCAAATGTATTCCAAATTAACACTATTCAAATTTGTTTGCCAAATAAGCCTTTAATTTTAGACATAACCTAACAATATATTTACACCTGATTTTATTTTTTAGGAGAAAACTACACCGGATTCTATTTTTAGGTTTCAAAAAATTTTTTCCATAATAAATTTTGATACTTCTACAACTGTCCAGCTAAGGAGAGAAAAAGAGAGAGTGAATGAATAAAATTAAAAAATATTAATTAGTTCACTTTCCACTTAGATTGCATCTCTGGTTCTCTTTGTTGACGTCGTGGTGGTGCTTCTATGTCATGGAGTCGCATGGGTCTTCATTGGCACCAAGGTAGTGCTTCCCATTGGTGGAATCACATGGATTTTCTGTGTTGCAGTTGGACCCTTGCGGGTCTTCGCCAATGTCGTACTGGTGCTTTGTAGCGGAGAAATTGTATCGGTCTTTGCCCTCTATAGTCATGTTGGTAAGCTTATCATTGGTTGTCTTGTCAGTGTTGCTAAGGTCTTTAAGAGCTTATTTGGTACATTACATTGTATTATATTTTATTGTATTGCATTATATTGCATTGCATTTTCTATATATAATACAACATAATACAATGCAATGCAATACAATATAATACAATATGATGTGCCAAACATGCTCTAAGTTATTTAAGTTGATAATAATTGGGAGTTGTTTGTAATAAAAAAGGAAAATCTATATTTGGCACAATTACTTGGAGTGTATTCAGACATATTGCTATAATGTTTTTTTTTTTAATTTCCTGCAGATTTTTTTCAAACTGTCTTTCTAAACACCCTATTATTATCACAATTATTAATTGAAATGTAACACCCTGGTACCTTACTCTTCAATTTACATTTTAGTTATTTTCTAGCACAAATTTACAAACTGTTACATCTTAGTTATTGGTATATAACTTCGTACGTTCCACATAGATTCGTGTTTGATTATTTCTTTTCTCTTTTAACAATGATAGAAGATTTGTTCTGTGAGCTAATTTTTTTTAAAAAAAAAAAGAAAAAGAAGGATCAATCCCTTAAAAAAAATCAAATTATCTCTTACGTGTGAATTTGGGCCACCTGGGCCAACCTATATGGGAGAAAAAAAAATCAGGTGGGCCGACTCTACCCGATTAATAAAAAGAGAGGCCTAGAGCAACCCAAAGTCCATATGAGGCTAGGACCCGGCTAAGCTGTTCAAATTTTTATAAAGAAATTTAAAAAAAAATAATCCAATCGGGCTCGTCAAGCCTTACCCAGCTCTAGTTTAGGTCTAAATCTTCTACCCAGCCTGGTCCAAGGTTTGGCTTAGGTCGGACAGGCTAGGCCCAGGCCATGGATATGCCTGTTTAACTCGGCCTAAATTGACAACTCTATAATCTTATTAAAGAATTAAGAGACCAACTATTCAAATACCTCTTTCATAAATCAAATCGTTAACGACTAACAAGGTGTTCGGTAAAATTAGTTGAAACCAAGTTTTTGTCTAGAGAATAGTGTAATGCTCTTACATATTACAGTAAAAAATAAAAAATTACTATAATATAAAACTTTCATATATTACAATATTTTAAAAACTTACTTTATCAAACAACCAAACACCTTATAAAATGAAAGCACCCATCGTTTGTGGGAAAAAAAAAGTACACTCAATTCTATTTTTAACAGGAAAACTACACCTAATTCTACAGTAAGGTTTTAAAAGAAAAAAATCCATAATAAATTCTCGGTACTTCAAGACTATCCAGCTAAGGAGAGTAAAAGGCGAGTGAATGAATAAAATAATATAAAATTAATAGTTTATTTTTAATTTTTAACTTAATAGTTAAAGCTATAAATATTATAACATATAAAAATTTTATATTATAATAATTTTTTTATCATATAACGTATAAAATTTTTATATTATTTTTAACTAAAAAATTAATTGAAAACAAAACTCATGTCATGTAAGCTCTAAGATCGCATCTTCAGGCTTGAGCAAACAGGACACAGTCGTCTGCGTCTCTTCGCAGTTCGCCTTTTAAATTCCTTCCAACTAACCAAATCACCTCCCAAAAAAACTACCAATAAATAAATAAAAAAAAAGATTACAAAAAAAAAAAAAAAAACTCCACATGGCGTTGAACTCCGCGAAGCTTTACAGGTGCGAACCTTTGAATGGTATGCTTGACTCTGACCGTCCTTCTCGAAAGCCAATCTCTTTTTTCTTTTTTCTTTTTTTCTCTCTCTCTCTTAAGAGCAAGTGTCTCCTTTTGGTACAGAATTCAGGGCCAAGCTGAATAATAGTTTCAGATTTCAAAAGAAGGCGAAGAAGAAAAAGAATAAGAGATTAGAAATAATGGCACAGTCATTGAAGCTGCAAGGCGTCGACGATGAAGTGAAGAAGCTTTTGGACGCCAACATGGACGAAGCGCCAGCTAGAAGACGTGCTCGTGAGGCTTTCAAGGATATTCAACTTGGGATTGATCATATTTTGTTCAAGGTATATTATATTCATTTTAGTCACTTTTTTTTTTTTTTTTTCCTATTGGATTGTTTATCTCATCATGTATGGTAGTGGTGAATTTCAGATTTTTGTGTTGTTCATTTTGTTCAATGGAATTTTGGGTTTTCTCAGCTGAGAAAAGTGACTTGAAATTGGAGAGATTAGAATAGTGCATGTTTTTTTTTTTTGGTGTGTGATAGAACTGGGAAAAGTTATGTTTAATAGTACTAGAGAATAATTAAAAAAAAAAAAAAGAAAAAAGAAAAAGCAGTTGGAGATTTTGATTAGCAATCTTGATTCTTGAAAATTGGTCATACAACAAGTAAAATACATTAATTGCCATGTCCTTGATTCTGTTGCAGACGCCGACCGATGGATTGAAAATGAAGGAGGTGGGGACTATTCATTTTTGTTAACCAACTTCTTGTTTCTATCACTATTGTTATGTGTTCGGAGGTATCTCTGCCCCAGATATTGAGCAAAGAGTGGGCCACCTCTCTTTGGACTTCGGAGGATATACATCAGTGCTTTTTTGGGCTACAGTTCCATAAATGGCTCAACAAACATAAGCAGCTTGAAAGCTTTCATTTTCCCTTTATTGTTGTGCACTTCTATTTTCCATTGAGTTCAGCATATTGATTTAATTGTGTAGGCTTGATATTTGTTTTCCGAAAAAACTGCCATTAGCACGATTAGTATTGTCTCAAATATTTGGTCTCCTTGTTTATTTTTTAAAGTTGCTTCGGATTGCAGGCATATGAGGTGAACTCTAGGGGACTGGAGATTTTCTCTAAGAGTTGGATTCCAGAGACATGTAGCCCCAAAGCGATAGTGTGTTTTTGTCATGGTTATGGTGACACATGCACGTTTTTCTTTGAAGGCATGTAGCTTCAGTTGAAAATTTCGTGAACTAATTTTTGTTTCGCCATTGCTGATTGAATCTAATTGTTTTATAAGAATTTCAGGAATTGCGAGGAAGTTGGCATCGTATGGATTTGGAGTTTTTGCAATGGATTATCCAGGACTTGGTCTCTCAGAAGGTCTTCATTGCTTTATCCCAAGCTTTGACCAGCTTGTAGACGATGTCATTGAGCACTACTCCAAAGTAAAAGGTGATGCTAAGTCTTTTAATGACCTGTACAAAGCTTTTAAGCAATGAAGGATTAGTGCAATTCAAACACTAGGGAATTCTTACGGAGTCGGCAGGAACTATTATTTTTCTCTACCTATAGGAACTTCTGTATTTAGCCTTTAGATTAATTTTCAACAGTCTGATTTTTGTGTGATAGCAGTTCTGTGTCACACATTGCAAATTTTTATTGTATACGCTCACATATTAGACAATTGAATTATTAATCCAATAGCTAAACAGAAGTTTCTACTGGCACTTTGGTAGTAAGAAAGAAAGTTCACGCCATAAAAGTTCCCGCTCTTATAATGAACTTGTATGAGAAGCGATAATTAAGTTTGCATACTCTGAGGAATGAGTCTTATCTTTGTGGAGTTCCGTGTCAAAGGAATAAAAAATATGTGTGCATTTTGTGTGCTATTGAGTTATGAGTATGTTTATGCTAAGAGCTTTGAAACTGCATACTGTAATAGGTTTTAGAAGCCATTTAAAAATTTGAGTTTTGCAGAATTACCTTTACTAAGTAGTATCCTTCTTTCAGATGAATTTTGCAGAATTATCTTCTTTTTGCCTTTAACAATTTCTGGAGTATGATAACTAGATCTAAGCTTAATCATTAAAAAAGAAAAAAAAAACCACTAGATCTAGGCTGTATGAGAAGGTAGTGTGCAAAGATATTTTTGAACTTTTAATATACGAGTGTAGGGGTCAAAAATTTGGTTATCAGATGAATACAAGACAGCTTCTTTCTCTTTTCGTAATGGTAAATGAACTAGATCAGTTGAAGGTTCTCGTTGGTGGTGTTCAGTTGCTGGTTGATTTTTGGTTTGCTTTGCATGAATCTACCCCTTCTTTTAAGTGTTAAATAGTTATGGAAAGAGAAACTTATATCTTGATAGCCTGGTAATTTTTTTAGAAGTTAGGCTGCTATCTTCTGTATATTCTATTACTTTGCTTTTTTCTTTGGAACCCTTTGCAGTATTAAAGCACTGAATTTCTTTGGACATTTTTTTTTCTCATCGTGAGAGTCAATTTAATGTTGTTTTACCAACCAAAGAGGAGAATAATTGGAGAACTGAGATGATTAATCCCCTAGGTTGATAGTTTGCTAGGGATCTAATAGTTTAGATATTATATGGCTGTTGACTTGTATTTTCCTTTTTTAAAAGTGTGTGCATTGTACCACGAGTCCACCTGATCATTTGTAGAAAATATATGTAATCATTCGATACTAGTGAGGATGCTTGTCACTGGACGCCATATTCAATCAATATGCTGGAAAAAATATGTTTTTATCTTTCATTTGTTCTTCAGTTGGACTCTAAAAGGGAATCACTTGCCTAAATAATCAATTTGAATGCTGGCAGCTGTGGCTTCCTTTGCATTCTTTTCTTCTTTCCAATCAGTTGTTTCCTTTATGTACCTTTGAACTTGCTCGTTTCATTTTGTTTTCCTCATTTTTCCTTTTCAGAATATACGGTCACAAAATGAAACGCTATGGTATAAGTAATTGTCTGAACACAATGTACCATGTTTGTCTATAGCATTTATAAGTAATCGCCTAACATGAGCTATCGTGTTTTTCTATAGCATCTCTGATTTTTGTGCTTATCTATTCTCAATGATGGCAGAGAACCCAGAGTTCCATTCTCTTCCAAGCTTCCTCTTTGGACAGTCTATGGGCGGAGCTGTGGCTCTGAAGATGCACCTAAAGCAACCAAATGCGTGGACCGGTGCAGTTCTTGTTGCACCAATGTGCAAAGTAATTACTGAATCAAGATCAACGTATTAAAATTTCCTTTATGATATTGGAACCTTTGATGGACAGAAACAGTGTTTTGTAGATTGCAGATGACATGGTTCCACCATTGCTGCTAAAGCAGATCCTGATTTGTCTTGCTAAATTTCTTCCAAAGATGAAACTAGTGCCACAAAAGGATTTGGCTGAGGCGGCATTCAGAGACTTGAAGAAGAGAGAGATGGTATGAATGTTTTAGGCTTATAGCAAATCGTACTAATAAGACGCTAGACAGAAAATTGGAAATTGAACTAAGAGCAGGAATTTTATTGATGAAGAAATTGAAAGATTATAAAGGAAACCCCAATTCCTTGGAGAGACTATCTAACTCTCCCCTTCGCTGACCAAGGCTTTTTCCCATAAAACCAGATCTGCCCAATTAGATAATAATCCCTCTCATTTGTACTACTAATTCCAACCAACAAGTCCAACTAATTGTTGAGAAACTACTAATTCCCTGAGCTAACTAACAAGCCCTATCACTTACATACTGAAGTTACAGTTGGAGAACATAATCTTAACTTCTCTGTGCCTTGCTTCTAAGTCACTTTTTCAAGTCTCCATTCTATGATTTATGCAAACACAGTTCCTTGTTGACCAGAATTTTTCTCTCTGACTGCAGACAGCCTACAATGTCATTGCTTACAAGGATAAACCGCGGTTACGGACTGCATTAGAAATGCTGAAAACCACACAAGAGATAGAATGTCTCTTGGAACAAGTATGGTGCTCCATTACTTTGTTTTATTACATTTTTCTTAGTGGGAATCTGGTTCAGTCTATTTGCATAGACTTCTTCCCTTTTGCATGTGAGTTGTATTGTTGGATACCATCTTATTTATTTTTTTCGTCCACTTACATTATAAGTAGTATTTTTATGAACTTATAAAAGACGGCTGGAATCTATCATGGATTTTGAGTTTAAGATATCATCAATGTCTAAACCTGCTAAATTTTTATTTACCTATCTACAATATTCCATTTTAATTTTAAGAGATTTCATTGTACGCAGAACTTTTAGTTGATTTCCAAAACACTTATTACAGAATGTAATACTTAGTTGTAGCCTTCACAGGATTTCACTTTTACACAGTGCTATGGAATTGTTAAGATACGCTAAGGATTTTTCCCTCTCGAATGGACGTCTTTACAGGTCTCCCTGCCATTATTAATCTTGCATGGTGAGGCCGACATTGTTACCGACCCATCTGTGAGCAAGGCCCTGTATGAGAAGGCTAGAAGTCTAGACAAGAAGCTTAACCTCTACAAGGATGCTTATCATTCGCTACTTGAGGGTGAGCCTGATGAAATGATAGTGCAAGTTTTTAATGACATTGTTTCATGGCTCGATGAGCATGGCGCAAAAAGTACAAGCAGCTGAGCAGCTGACTTCTTTCTTGCTTTTTCTGAGTGCATATACAAGTATCAAGTGTGTGACATTTGAGAATAAGGAGCGATATTTTTGTTTTTTAATTTGTCTTCTAATTTATTATCATTCTTCTGAAAAATTGCAAATGAAGCTTATGATTATTTCAACTACAGCTTTGTTCTCTTAGCTGGTTGATAAGGTGTTTGATGAGAGTTTAGCTTCTGCTTCTTCCTATGTATAGTTTGAACTTTTAGCTTCAATTATTATTATTATTATTTTGTCTTGGAAGAGCACTTTTAGCTCCAATTTAGATCCTTCATTATACAGAACTTCAAGCTAGCATCTTTCTTCATGTCTGCACATATCCATCACTCTTTTGTATGGCTATTAATCTTACCCCGTATGAAAGAGCTAATGTGCCCTTCTCCTAGGCATTTTGATTCTTTTTTTTTTTCCCAAATCTTTTCCTCTCAAATAGACCTTATAAAACTTTTTTTTCCCCTTAATCTACTTTTATTAAATTTCAGAAGATTTTAAATCTTGATATCAAAAGGTGTAAAAAAATGCGCGCGGGTGCGTTGTTCTAACTAGTTATAGGGTAGGATTTAACGTAGGATTTAACTTCAAGAACGTAGACTCTAGAACAGTAGCTGGTAGATATTTGTAAAGGATGTTGATGCATGTCAAAATTCATTGCAGAAGGTTTTATTTGTAACTGATGCCTTCCACCACCACTTGTGAAAATGATTACTTGAGTGGCAGTGTTTGGTTGGTTAAGACATAAGACACCTGGCTTGCACTAAAATAACAACAAAGTAAAGCACGTTTGTTGGATGATGGTCCACAAACATACCTTTGACATCTTTTACTTGCAAGAATTAGAAGTATGAATGTCTTGCCTTCATAGTTATCCGGAAACAGGAAAGCGGGCATACGAAGAACCCGAAGAGACACAGGACAAGGACAGTTGAAACTAAGGAGATTCTTTCTTTTTGAGATGACAAATAAAGGAAGCTTTTTAAGCCATTTGCACATCAAGCGACCACCACCTTCTCATCGATGATCATTGTCACCAAGAATGGCATATAGTTGCGACCAAGGGTTGACAATCGAAGTAAGGGCAATCATGATGAAGGAATTTGAGTGTTGATGTGGTTAAGTCAATTCATTAGGAAAAGAGCTAGAAAAACTTAAAAAAGGGTAACTTTTGCCATTAATGAGGAAAACTTATAAAAACAAAATGGGTAACTTTTGCTGCTAATTACATTGTGTAAATTGTACGGTTGCATTCAAACTATTCACTTTTTGCCAAATGTATAAATTATTTGCAATTGAGGTCTAAAAAGTTTTTTTTTTTTTCATGTGTCAAACTTCAAATTTTTTCTCAAAATGACTAGCTTTATTCTTAAAAAACTCGCGTATAAATCTCGTGACTAAAACCGTTCATGCTGTTTAACACTTATTAGTTTTTGGACCTAAATTACCGGTGATTTTTAAAGTTTAAGGTGCATTTTGCTAAAATTAACAGTTTGGTTGCGTTATGCAAAAAAGCAAATAAGTTGGAGTACAATGGTGTAATTTACTCTATTACATTGGCAGTTGAGGACAACATATAAATAGGTCTAAAGTTGTAGAAATGGGTTGCCTGGCTGCCCTCTCTGCAAACTACACAAAGTGGCATTTTGGGTCAGCTCTGCACTGAGCGACA
This sequence comes from Artocarpus hirsutus, assembly GCA_946598075.1. Lineage (NCBI taxonomy): Eukaryota > Viridiplantae > Streptophyta > Magnoliopsida > Rosales > Moraceae > Artocarpus > Artocarpus hirsutus. Next base: position 15,580 of record CAMOHE010035622.1, read on the forward strand.
ATGTGGGAGCGCATATGTAACAACCCGACTGTTTGATCCATTACTTAGTGCTAATTTCATAATCATAATCTTACTTGTAAAAATATGAATTTGTTTAAAAACATAATTATATTACTTAGCAGTCAACATAAATATTTTTAAAACACTTTTTAATTTATAATTACAAAACAAATACTTAAACAATCTTTAACAAAATGGTTCTCGCTTACTAATAGATTGTCACATATTATATAAAATAAATAGTCTTTCAAAAAGTTTGAACTGTAGCAGTATCCATCGTTCGACCATCATATTTGTCCTATCGTAGGACCCAGCTCCTCAATTATAAATACTAGCTTCTTGTCAGGATTTCTAACAACATTAAGGAACTAGATGAACTTTTGCCCAGCAATTCTAAACATTTCTCATAAAACATTTGTAGAAAAAGCCTAGCAATAGATCAATGCATGGTTCCAACTATGTTTAATTGTGAACATGTTATTCTTGTTCATAAACTTGTTCTAAACTATGGGTCCAAGTGTCGTATCGGGTGCGTACGGTCATTGAACACTTAGATCATATCTTAACTTGATATGAAGCTCCCCTTGGGTTGGGAGACTTATAATCCTTACCTGAATGGAGGCTGGTACGACACACAACTATCTTATCTTGATTATCTTGACTTCAGGGCTTAGGTTACCAATTTTTTAGGCTTAGTAAACATACTGTATGTCATGAATTGGAATCTTAAGTAATATTACATATGCAATCGCATATCATACATGAATAAAGCATATAAAAAATCATTATCTTCATGCCATATATAAGGTTTAAAACTTATTTAAATCTTGTGCTAATGTTTTCAATTTAATCATTTCCCTCAACTAGTAAACGACACCCAACTATTAGCTCGAGTCTATACCATCGGTTTATTTTAATACTACTACATGTAGATACACTTTAGTCAAATTTTATGTATCCTAATGTGGCTTGGAACTTTGCGTAACACAGTTCATTATTTGCTTAAAAACATGGAGCACATTCCAAATATGCTCGAGGTCCTTTTTAACTGTTTTATAAAAATGATGATTTTCCTCAACAGTGTCAAAAATTTTCACAACTTTTTTGGCTTAAAAATTTGCCCACAACTTTGCATAATATCAACTTTGTTCATCGAATACAAAAATATTGATATTTTTGCCCTCAACACAAAAAGAAATTGTTTAATACTGTATCATGTAGTTTTTTTGTGAGGATTAACACTCTCAAAAGGCCCAAGGAAAGATTCGAATCATTTTAAAATGTTTTCCTATTTTTACCGTTTCAAAATTTTTGTGATTAAATTATATAAAAATTCATACTTAATAATCCACGCAAAATTGGTGAAAATTTTATCTCATGAAAGTTAACAGTTCAATGAGATCTACAACTTTTATGTTTTAACTTTTTCTTAAATCAATCATTTTGGGGGAGTATTAGCCAATTTTTTACATGGCCAGTTTCAAAATTCATGTTTTTCGGCTTGATCGGGTTAGAATTTGAGGAAAATTTTTTCATAAAAGTTGTTTATATCAATGCTTTCAATAAAGCTCAGGTTAAGATCAAAAATTAATTTGGCCTCCAAGTTCTCAAAAACTTAAAATCTCAAAAAGAAAAATAGTTTCAAAACATGTTCCACAAATTGTGGTAACACAAAACCTCTCCAACCTTGGTTTTCTTGTGTACAAGTCTAATCTTAACCTATAAAGTACATCTATAACCACACATCACATAAAATAATCATGTCATATAGCGTTTTTTACATGTCAAAGTGCACACATATTACAACCCATAAAAAAAATAAGAACACAAGCTTTAATCAAAACTAAAACATTAGGGGTTTTACCAAGAGGACCCAAAGTGTAAATCTCTTCTTCTTTGTGTGAGAGGCCTCCAACAACCCCTTAGTCACTAGATCAAAACATAGATAATTAATATCTAACAAAACCCTAAACTTCGATAAAAAATCTAGTAATAAAGTTTGAGCTTCTACCTCAAACACCTCCTTAGATTTACAACAAAATCCTTGATCTTGCTTCTAATGGTGGTTTAAAAACTTGGATCAACAAAAGCTTGAGAGAGTTTCGGCTAGGAGGGGGTGGATTTTGGAGAGAAAAGAGTGGAGAAGTTTGCTTCTTGGAGAAAAATTGAAGAGAGGAAAATGGGGTTTTCAAGTTGGTCTTTTAGTATTTATAAACCATAAACTATGGACTAATTTGGAAAAATTTTCCTTCCTTATCCCTCCATAAATCTGGATTTCAATAGAGATTAGGGAAGATTTTCACAATTTTTGAGCTATGAAAAGTATGACAACTTTTAACTTTTTGGTATACCTAGTTTAGGAAGGTTTTACTTTAACAGTCTAAATATATTCTATACTGAATTTTTCTTGTTTTGTCAGTAAGGTATTGAGGAGGTATCTTTTTGTTAGTCTAAAAATATCTCAATATATTGTTGATGAGACTATAAAAATGTACATTTCTTAAAGCTAAAATCAATCATTTTGCATTTATGTTTCTCGTTAAACTGTTTAATTAAAGCAATTGTGTGTTAAATATTATTTTAGTTTCATTGTGTAAAAATATGTTTATTTATGAGTTTTTAATATGTTTTTATGTTTAATAATATTTTAGATAATCATTTTCGTATGTAAATATATTAGTTTAGTTTGAAATTAATTAAAACCATAAAAATAATATGTAGTAAGTTTATTTTCAGCCTTAATATATTTTATAGTGTGTTTTAAGTTTGTAAATATGTTTTATTATGCTTTTAGTAATTTTTAAAAATATTTTCGAGTCTTATAAATTATATTTGTATCAAATCAAAAGGGCCTAGAATTTTAGAAGTTTACAATAATTTTTAGTGATTTTTAATGTAAAATAAATATTTTTAATATTTTGTAAATATTAAGTTTATAAAATAATTAATTTCAGTCTGATTATTTATTTTTACATTTGAAATTTGGAAGAAAAACATAGTAAAATGACACGGAAATTGACAAAATCAGACAACAATTGCTTAAGAAACAATTTAAAAATTTAAATTTTAAACACCAAGTCACGTGGCTGTGTTCAGACCGTTGGATGCACCGCCAAAATGATCCAAACCATCTGTAGTGAGACACATGTTAGTACATCACTTGTGTGTCAAAACTATGTTAGCCGCGGGTCCCAGTTGCTTCTTAGGCGTCTCTAATTCCGTGTGGGCAGGTTCATTGTTCCACTCCATCTGAACTGTTCAACGTGCATAATTGACTCTACCCAATCGCTCATAAGCTTCTTATTGACTCCTTACACGTTGAGTCCATTCTAGCCATGTTTTTGGTTTTCATCAATGAATCTTGCGGATTGTTTTCTTCTAATTTTGCGTTGTGTCACATCGGATAACGTTCAAAAATCTAGAAGCTGAAGAGGCCTAGCAATATGAAAAAAAGAAGAAGAAATAAATAAGTAAATAAATAAATAACCATTTGCATGATTTAGAGCCGAATTTGTCAAAGGAAATAGTGAAAAATATTGTAAAAAAAAAATATCAATTTGTGTGCTATAGTGCTATTTTGATGTCTATAATTACAGGCTTCATTGCTTTTGTTATCCATCCCCTTCAGTTAAAAAAAATACTATTTAAGTTTTAAATAGTTTTAAATTTTAAGTTTTGTAAAATAATTCCTAGTTTATGTTGTAAAAATTATGCTTAATAATATTTTGAGTGTTTCTATTTTTTAAATATGGCTTTTTAAGTTTCCTTGTTAGCTAAGAAGAGTGGGGGAAATTCTGACAAAATTATTTTAAATATTTTTAGTTTTTCTTTTTTTTTTTGAGCAACTATAATGACAAAAAAAATTTCTTAGAAAACTTAAGATTTAGTATTTTCTTAACTAGAACTTTAGCAAAATTTTGGTTTTTATTTTTCGACGACATAGACTAGTACATATAATATTTGGTAGGACCTCGATTAGCCGTAGACTAATAATAGCTCCGTAAATACCTAACTTATGATTTTGTTTGTTATTTTGGTTAAGTAATACTAAAATTATGCTTGCTTATTAAGTTGAGTTTTTGCTATATTATAGACATGAAATAACATGGTAAATGCTTGGTAATACTTAATTTATTGTTGACATAAGATGACATAATGCATTCTTAAATCAATTTTTAAATGATTAGAAAAACAAAAATATGATTAAGTTAATTGCCAAAACAGAACATTTAAACCTTAGCATTGTTATAAATATTGTTGCATCTCTCTTAATTAGTTGTCATGAACGTTTTTATTTTTATTAATGTTATTTTGAACTAATCATACTTATTGTTAAAGTTCCATTATACATTAGCCACATTTCTTATTGTTGAAGTTTTGAAAATCATGAAAATTCTGAAAATGGAAAAATGTTGTAAAATGTGTAAATATTTTGTGAATAATAAATAATTAATTAATATAACAAATATACAGAACCTTAGCAATAGTTTTCCCTGCAAGTTTGACCTCAAATTCACCAAATTTTATTTTACTTATGACAACTATATACTTGGGGTTATTTTAGATTACAACTTTCAAGACCCAACAGCTATGTACCTATACTATTTAATTCTTATCAACCGTTGTTCACCTATCTGTATGGGTACTAATGTTGTATAATTCTATTGTGTCGATCACTATACTTTCCTAAATTTCTTAATATACTAAATTCCAACATTGAGTGGATTGCAAGGAATAAAATCTACACCAGTTTAACTTATTGGTATATTATCAACTTATATACAGATTAGAACTATGACATGATATTTTAATCTTATTATTCCATGTTTATAACTATGTGTATTTTATCACAAAATTAGATATTAAAACAATCCATGTGATACTAATTTTGCCATTTTGAGGTAGTTAACAAATTTTTGAGTGTTTTTAAATGACAAATTTTGTATATATATAATACACCTTAATTTGCAAAAAATTTCACACAAAATGCACATTAAATTTCATTATATCTTGATTGCATAATTTCATAATAACAAAATATAAAATTTGCCAATGAAATTCATTTTAAGTATTTATCAAATTCTAGATTAAACTAATGCATTTTTTTATGTTATAATCTACCCCCTTAAGAATTTTCATCCTTGAAAACTAGAATAACTCTAGGTAGTTTTTCCTTATGTCCTCTTCTTGTTTCCAGGGTGCTTCTTTTACCTTGTGGTTCAACCTTAAGACCTTGACAAGAGTTACAGTCTTGTTTCTCAAATTTTTTTTTCCTTTTGTGCCAAAATTCAAACTGGCTCTTCTTTATAAGTTAAATTCTCACGAACCTCAATTGGCTCATGATTCAACATATGTGATGGATTTGCCACATACTTTTTTAGCATCGACACATAAAATATGTTGTACAAGGATGCCAACGCAGGAGGTAAAGCTAGTTTATAGGCAACATTACCTACTATCTTGAGTATCTCAAATAGTCCTATGCATCTCAGGCTCAAATTTCTTTCTTTATAATTCTCATTACTTCTTTATCAGTGCCACCTAGAATTTTAGAGGCCTATGTCGTCTATCGACGTAGCTCTTTTGGAGACTGTGAGTAGTTGCTATTTGTTGACAGATGGACTTTATTTCTTCAATGGTCTTCCATATGAAATCCATAGGTGACAATGTCTTTTCCTTGGTTTCACATCAATGAATTGGGGATTTGCACTTTCTTTTAGAGAAAGCTTTGTAAGGTGCCATACCATTCGAGGCATGATAGATGTTGTTGTATGAAAACTCTATTAACAACAGTTTCTTATCCCATCTTCCTTTGTAACCCAACACAAAAGATCTCAACATGTCTTTTAAGGTCTAGATAGTTCTCTTAGAAAGCCTAACTGCTTAATGATGAAATATTATGCTAAAGGTGAGCTGTGTACCTATTGCTTAATGTATATTCTTCTAGAATTTAGATGCGGAATGCACGTGGTAGTGGAAATTATAGACTTTGGTATCTCATGGTACCAAGCTATCTATGTGACATAGAACTCGGCTAACTGTTCTACAGAGTTGCTAAGCTTAATGGGCAAAAAGTAGGTAGATTTGGTTGGCTGATGCACAATTACCCAAATTGAATCCTGACCATTAGAGGTCTTGGGTAAACCAACCATAAAATCTATGGTTATTTGGTCCTATTTCTATTCTAGAATCATAATTTTCTATAATTTTCCTGCAAGACACTGATGTTTAGTTTTCACCTTCCAACACATGAGGAATTTGCTAACAAATTTGACAATATTGTTCTTTATTCTATGCCACCATAATCTCTTCTTCAATTTTTTATACATTTTTGTTGCTTTGAGGCAAATAGGATGAGCTTCTTTCAAAATTTGTTTCCATAATCCTTCTATCGATGCCTTCGAACTAATCAATACCACATGTGGTTGCACATAGTGGTCGAACCACCTTCCCCACCTCTTCGTGGCTACCTTGGTGGTAATTGCAAGAAGAGGGAATACCTCAAAGGTAAAGGGGACATTGATGTGGTGTCAGCTAAGGGCTCTCCAATGCTAAAGTCAGATACTTGTTTAGCCTAGAGAGAGGCTGGTAATAGGCAAAAGAGTCTACTTACCCTGAACGTGGAATTAATGCTCCTATTTATAGTGTTGAACATGGACTGAGTGTGAGGAGGTTTGCTCTGTGACCCAGATGTACTGTGGTATGGTGCCAGGGTGGTAGATGATAGGTGTCATAATCTCCTGGTGTGGAGGGTTTCCCATTGAAAGGTTGGTATGGTGCCACATTGAGGTCTTAAGGGATTGCTCACCTTAATATGTGAAAGTGTCGTTGTACTTAGCAAGACTGCTCATGGCACGAAGTAGAACACAAAGTTCAGACTGGCTTAGTATTTTCCATAAATAGTGGTGCAATGGCTGATCTGGCATTTTCTAGTGATCTTTATGGTAGTGTAATGCCAGTATATGTCGACCAAGATGGTCGGCGTGCTCCAAGGAAGGTCCTGGATGGCATTTCAAGCACCCCCCAACACCTTCCTAATTAATCTACCCTTAATGTAGAGCATACTATCCTTGAAGATGCTAAATTCTAACTCTTTCTTTTTCTCCTTTTCCTGAGTAAGGAAGAATATGCTTCTTAATGTTCCCTTATACTCTTGAAGATGGTCAGTTGGAATGTTAAGGTGACTAATCCTTTATGATAAACTAACTACACTGGATTTAGGCAACACAAAAACTAGGGCCAGAAATTTTAGGCACGATGTGAAAATAACATGAGATAAAAGTGTTTAAACCGCATGTTTATTTTAGGTTATTAATGAGTTGGTATGAATAACATAAAATTAAATGGGTTGGATTGTGTCAGCTTCCAACCCATTTAACATGCTACATTCATTTAATTATATAGGCCATTAACATGCCAGCATGATAGGACAAGAACCTGCTCATTTATGACACATATAGTAGTATAATCTATATGTTTTGTATTTATATGTTTTTATGTCTATTAATTATTGACTTTTAGAAAGTTTATCTTGTTATCATATGCTTGCTTAATTTAGCTATACTAATAATTGGATACTTTTAAATTTTAAATAGAATTTAATTTCCCATTATTTTTGTTAGTTGGTTGATAATCATGTCATCATTTAAACTACATAGTTTAAAACTCATAATTTAAACTATAAAGCTCTAAACCACACCATTTCGAACACGTGCATAAGTGTTGTGATTTTTCTTTTTTAACAATTTTATTCATGTATAGATCACTCAACAACAAACAATTTTTGATCTCTCGATGTCCTCTTGCAGGGATTTAGATATCGATCAAATCATCATAAAAGTATATGGTGCCTAGCTTTTCCTAGGTGGTATAGGTTCTCACAATCATAATCCTTAACCAAATCAAGCCACCTGTGATGTCACATGTTGAGTTCCTTTTGAGTAAATATGTACTTAAGGCTCTGGTGGTATATGAACATTTCACACTTTGCTCCATACAGGTGGTGTCGCTAGATCTTCAATACAAAAACTACAGTCGTAATTTCCAAATCATGGGTCTAGTAATGCTTTTCATGGTCCTTCAACTCACGAGATGCATATGCAATCACCTTCCTATCCTGCATCAAGACTTCTCAGAGTCCCCTTTTTGACATATTAATGTAGATCACAAAATTTCTTCCATTTGGATCTAGGATGGTCAGAACAATTGCGCTCGTATGCCTTTTCTTTAGCTTTTGAAAACTCTCTTCACACTTCATGGTTCACTTGTCCTTTTTCCCTTTTCAAATAAGAGTTATATGTGGTGCTATAAGCTTGGAAAATCTTTCAATGGACGTCGATAATAGCCCGCCAAGTCTGGAAAACTTCTCATTTATATAACACTCTTCGAGGTTGGCCGCTTGCTTACAACCTCAATCTTAGTAAGATATGTAGAAACTCCTTTTCATGATACCAATGTCCTAAAAGTAAACCATTTTCTATAAAAAATTTACATTTTGAGAACTTGGTATATAGTTGATGCTCCTTCAACAATTGAAGTGAGATTCTTAAGCGTTTTCATGTTCTTCTTGGGCCTTTGAGTATATAAAAACATTATTGATAAATATGATGATGAGTTTGTCAAGATAATCATTAAAGATACTATTCATCCAGTCCATAAATGGTATTGGGGTGTTGGTTTAGTTGAATAGTATCACACGAAACTCATAGTGCCTATAATACATTCGAAAAGCTGTCTTCGAGATGTCTTTCTCCTTCATCTTGAGTTGCTGATAGTTAGAGTAGAAGTCAATCTTCAAGAATAATACAACTCCTTTTAGTTAATTGAAAAGGTCGTTGATTCACTTGTTCTTGATCGTGATTTTGTTCAATTCCTAGTAAACGATGCAATTCGAAAGGTACCATGTTTTTTCTTGACAAACAGACAAGTACTCCCTAAGGAGAATGAATCCCTTATCCAACAATTCTCATAACTGTGCCTTAAGCTCCTAATTTCAATTGGGGCCATTTGATAAGGTGTTTTAGAAATTGGAGCTATGTCAGACATCAAATCAGTCTCCAAAAAATCTTTCGATTTAGAGGTATTCATTGCAAATCCTCTAAAAATACATCAATGAACTCTTTAACTATAGGAAATCTTCCAGCTTCATCTTGACTTCTTGATCCTTATTCACCAAGTTAGCCAAAAAGTCTATACATCCATTATCTCACAACTTCCTTACTTCCAAGGCACATATTAGTCCTCTAGGATTCTTAGGGGTCTTTCTACTGTAGATGAACTTCTTACTTCTAACTGGCCAAAACATGACCTTGCAGTGACGACAATTAATCTCAATATTGTACCTCCCCAAGAAGTCAATTCCCAAAATCACGTCATAATCATGGATATCGAAACAACCAAATCAACGAACAACTCTCTATCACTAATGGTGATTGGTACATGACATAACCAATTATCAAAATTCAGTATTCCCCTAGAGGGTAGTACGGTCCTAAGGGCTAAGTCAATTCTATCTTTTCTATACCCAACTATCTAGCAAACTTTAGTTATGTAAATAAATAAGTTGCTCTCGAGTCAAATAAAACCTATGCATTAGCTTTGGCTACAGGGAACTGACCTGTCACCATAATAGCAGTTCCTACTTCAGCCTCATTTCTTATGTATGTGTAGATATGTCCATCAGGTTTCGAGGCTTCCAGTCGACCCTATTGATTTTAGGGACATCAATCTTTGCCTGGATTGCATAAAGCTAGGTTCCTTGAGTTCTCAATTGGTTCTAATTGAACTAGGTCTGGTTGAACTGAATCTAATTATTAGAGAAGTAGTTCTTAGCATAATGGTCTTTTTTGCCACATATATAGCCATTGTTGGTGCCTGCCTTGCATTCTCTTAAATGTTTCTTCCCACATTGGCCACACGGGGGATAGCCGTTCCCTCCATCATTATTTCTCTTCTAGCATTGGTTCTTCTATTTTCCCTAATTATTAGGGTTTCCTTTTCTCTTATTGTTATTAATGTTGTTGTTATCACTAGATTTGTTATTTTGGTTCTACCTTGGGTTATTGCCTTGGCCTTTAGGCTGAAAGGCTTGATTCAACTTCACTAAAGCTATTTCTTCCTTTTGAGCTTTGAAGATTTTTGCCTTCGGCTCCTTATCATAAAAGATCCTATATTCCGCTTGGAGTGCTTCACTAATACATTTGCCCACAAACGTTGGTGTTTGACCTCTACTATCCACAACAATCACAATGTCTGTGCGGAAGCCGATCAACATTCTTCTTACCTTTTCCTTGTTCGTAAGTACCAAATTAAAACAAGCAACTTGCCAACTAATGAACCTCTTTGCGACATCAGTAATTGACAAACTACCTTGCTGAAAATTGTTGAAGTCAACATGTTAGGTTGCCATAGTTTCCGTATTAAAGTATTTCTTATTGAACTTTTCAACGAAATTATCCTGGGTAATTTCTTCTACATTCCTTTTCTATTCAACAGTCTCCCACCACCTTTATGCGTCCTTTATAAGGGAATGGGATGCATAAAACACTTTTTTCTATTCATTAAGTTTCATGAACTTTAAGATCCTCTAGATACCGATAAGCTAGTCATCTACTTCTAGTGTGTCAGTAGAACAACTAAATTTCAATGCCTTCATTTGTTGAAATTTCTTATAGAAGTCCTCAGTGTAAGATGTTAGTATTGTAGGAGTGATAGGAACTATAGTAACTATTAGATCTACTTGAGCTATTAGACCTATAAGAACTACTGAAATATTGGGAAAGCTACCAATGGTACTAGTGGAGCTGCCAATGGTATAAAAACCTCCTGTACTGGTGGTGCCTAATTATGGTGGGCTAGCTGCTCATAAAGTCCTTGAATTATATGCTCTTGTATTTGGAGCCTTTGTTACATGTTAGTGATAACATTTATGAGTTTAGGGCCCAATGTAATCTGGCAGCCTGGGCTCTTAGTCACACTGTATTTGAAAACTAAGCCCTATCATAAAACAATAAAACTATATAACTATAGGGTCTTATAGAAAACACAAATGTAGCATTTTAGCATTAAACTTTCAACTTTGAAACATAACCATAATGGATCTACATTGTCAACATATGTAAATGGTCATATCTACTTGTAGCAATTATCATTGTGAAACATACATGATCACCACTGTCAGGTATGGCACCACTTATTGGGGGTGTATAAATACATACTCTAAAGGGTCATCATATAATTAAATGTGCTAATCGCCTATCGACATAAGGCAAAATAAGGATATATGTATCCTTACTATTAGACATGGGAGTACATATAATCAAAAAGAAGGGAGTTGGGTAGTCGCTCTATCACTACTGTGAATCCATATTTGATATGTAGCTATTAAGAGGCTCCTTCGTCGGCTCCTTCCCCTTGTTATTTTTGGAGTCGCTTGATGTGCCAATCTGGCAAAACGGGTATTACTTAGGTTCTTCTTCATCATCATCATCAATGACGTAGTTATGGGGCCATTACGAGCTCCATCAACTCTACTATGAAATGCTCAAGATTTGGGAAATAGAGTGGATAATAAACTAATGTCTAAATGTCCTCAGTACTCTGCCCAACAATGTCGCATGTATAAGGCAGTGGTGACCCTAGAGGGATCACTAAAGGCATAGTGTGCTAGAATCTCATGATCTAGTGTCCCAAGGACTCTCTAAGGTATATGTCCCAAATCACGTGGAGGTGTTGGTAGTATCTTTGATGCAAATCATCCTATATTAGTGAGTTTGCCTGAGGCTGAGCATTACTGCTTGCAGGGGTGGTCTAAACTTGACCCTAATCTATGCATGAAACCCTAAATAATCCTGGCATTACTCCTCCACCTCAAGTCCTATCCACCAAGTAAGGGCCTTTCTCAAAGCATCCTTGAGGCCATTAAGACTTGGAGGTGAGGGGGTATATGACATGCCTAAACAACACCTTTGTGGCATGAAGCCACTCCATCTAATATAAAAGATTGATGGCTACTGTCAAATCAAGCATATACCATATCTCGAAAGGCATCGCTTGCATTTCTGTTACATTGACTTGTCACTCATTCAGGGGTACAACCATCGTGAACAACAAAACTTGGTATGGTGACAAACACTTATCAGGACCTAATTATACTACTAACAAAAATTAAACTAACTTACTTGAGTTACGATGAAGCTAACATGTGACAATGCAAAGTAGAATGGTAGGATACTAACTCTTTTACCAACTATAATGACCTAACTATTTGAGTCGTTACTTAGTGCTAATTTCATAATCTTAATCTTACTTAATTGAAAAAGTATGAAAGATTTTTCATAAAGTATAATTACACTACTTAGACATCACAATAAATAATTTTAAAAAACCTTTTTTTACTTATAATTACAAAACATATACTTAAAGTATCTTGTCAAAGTGATTCTAGCTTACTACTATACCGTCACATACTATATAAGATAAATAGTCTTTCCAAAAACTAAATTCAAATTGCAATAGTATCCATAGTCTGACTATTGCATTTGTCCAACCACCACACCCAACTCATCAGTTATTCATTCCTGCCTCTTGACAAGTGATAAGTGCATATTTTGTCATAGTTTTGTATCATTTATCCTTGCATTTATTGTCTACGTTTTTTTAGTAATTCTTATGTTTTTATTTATATTTTGTATTTTTAGGTATATTATTATTAAACAATAAAAATTGGAATAAAATAAGGGTTTTTGAGCTTTAAGATCTTATACAATTTATTTAGAGTCTAATGGAAATCAAGGATTAAATCGAGTGAAAAAATCAAAAACTGGTTAAGGACCCAAGCTAGTGTGCACCAGCATGCCAGGCTGCCCAGTAGCCCCCACCAAACATAGACGTGTGCCAATGTAGCCAAACATGCACATCAGCATACGTCCTATGCACAGCCCCTTAAGCCGAAGTAGGCGCGAGGTCCCGTAAGCCTAGCACGCCACTGTGTGCATTCCAGCATCTTGTATTATAGCATCCCGAGGGCCCTATGCTCTAGTGCAAGCCCTTACTCGCCCAGCATAGCCTACTAACATGCCCAGTGTGGCCGTGCAGCCTTAGTGGCACGGTCACGCATGTGAGTTTGGCTATTTTGAAGCAAAAAATGCCTCATTTTGATGTAAAAACCCTATGGGGGATAAATACCCCATTACAGCTCAAAGTAAATGGGGCTTTTTCAAAGTTTTGACTTCTAAAACTCAAATGAGACCAAGAAAGAGGAGAAGAGGAGGCCATAAGAGAGAGCTCTAGTGGAGGCGATGGCTTTCTAATGTCAAATCCATTTTTTTCTCTTACACTTTCTCTATTTTCCTTTGTAATTATGTTATTTTAGTTTGTATTTTGGCTATAAGTGAATTCTAAACTTTAAACTTAATTACGTAGAAATTGTCTGAATAATTTCTAGATTTCCTATTTAAGATTGTTTGTATTTCATCATAATTTCACGTTTATCATTTTTTTTTGTTTTATTTAGGTGTGCAACTAGATATGACTTGAGAATTGTTTGATGCTAGGTCAGAATATTTGATCCGTAATTGTCTTATTCATCTAATCATTAGTAGCAAATTGTGATCATTGATTATGGTCAAGTTTTTATATGATTGCATGTGGAATACAATATAGGTTAAATGAACTCAGCTTCTATGTGTTTGTTGTCTAGATCAGCCTATCTTTCTCAGAGTAATGCTTCCATTAGATTAAACTTAGCGAGTTTCTTCCTAGGTTGTTTGATGGAATGGGGTTTACTAAAGCGTTTGTCTTATTAAATTTATACTATAAGAAAGGATTAGGGTAGTAGAACTTCTCACTATCTACAATTATTATCTTCGATGGAAAATTTAGAAATAATGCTATGATAATTTGCTTATTTAATGTTTAGTGGTGGTCAATGTTCATATAAGCAGTTTTTATTATAATTGTTCTATAATGTTTCATTCATTTATTTCTATTTTAAATTATTAATTTAGTTAAAAATCCAAACACCTGTCTTTGTGTTTAGTTTAATTTAGCCTTTTAAATTTGATAACTAATTAATTAGACCCAATTATCCTAAAGCCCCTGTTTACTGTTTTACTCATTAACAACTATATTACAACTCAACAAAATTTTTATCTTTTGACAGCTCTTTCAGGATCCTATCAAAATTTTGGCGTCGGTCACTAGGGAACTATTTATCTAATTAATTAGTCAATTGTTTTTTATTTTGTTTTAGGTTTTTGTTGTTTTTGTTTATTTTTCTGTTTTTGTTAGTTTTAAATTAATTTCCTATTAAGTTTTAGTAATTATTGTTTTTGTGTTTGTTTTACGAGGTACTTCAAGATGTTACGTCGATGAGTCCTCTTGAGTTTTGTTCAATGAGACTCAAAGACATTCTATTGTGCTTAGGAGGGACGCAAAAATTTGCTCATTGATTTCCATACCATGGGGTCTCAAAAGAGTGGCAGCTACAAATCTTCCTTAACAGCTTACTTGCCGCAACACGAGATTGGGTTAAAATCAGTAATGGTACCACCTCTTTATACCAACAATCCCTGGATGAAACCTACTTCATGTCGGAAGACATGGCTGAGTTTGATGAATGGAATTGGAATTGTTCAAGGACCGACGAAGGTTGGGAGGACAATTACTACAATTTTGAGCCATGGGTTAACACTGAGCCTAAAAACATTAGGGTATCTTATGAATTTCAAGCTTGAGTGGCAGCACTAGAAGAAGCCTTGATAGTCCAACAATATACTGGTGATTCTTTAGAAGACATTGTGATGGCTTCATTTTCAATAACATGCAATTTCATCAAAACACTAAAGCAAGACTTCAAAGCCTAGAAAATCACTCAGACCAATTGATGCAGATAGTGAGAAAATTGGAGGACCAAGGTATGAATCAAATGGTGGAAAATAAAGTGTGGTATAACAATGAAGATGATGACTCAAACAACTTAGGTTAAGAGAGTACTATAAGTTATAGGGAAGCTTCTTGTAAAATTGTCATTAGAAGAGATTGAGCCTTGGGATAAAAGTTTAGAAATCTTTGATGTTGTTTTAGCTCAACACTTAGACGCTCGTGAGATTACAACTGATTCACATCTTCCAAATCAAGAGACGACTATCTAAAGCCATGAGTTCTATAAAGATAAAATCATAAGCATGGTTTTAAAGAATCAAGTGAAGAGTGAAGAAAAAGTTAAAGGGTCATTGTTCGAGGAGTTCTTCCATAAAGCTAAACCACAAGGCCCATTGGAGGATAAAGAAGCATATGAGACCATCGACATTAGCTCATCGGTGGTAATGACACAAACACCATCAACGGATTCATACTTCCCATTGACGCCACCATCACCATATTAGGCCATCTCTGAGGTTGAGTTGAAGCCAAAGTTCTTACCCCAAGCATATCATTTAAAGTTGAGTCAAGCTGGAAAAATGCGTTGAAATTTCCTATATTTTGCCAAGCTTGAGGACATTAATAATGAAGAGCCATCTATGCCGTTCTATAGCATATTTTATTTGTAGAAGCTGCTCTTTGATGAATCCTTATCCATGTCAGGTTGAGGACAATAAACTAAGCACTTATTGGGCGACAACCTAATAAATAAAGAGCACCTTATTACATATTTAATTCCTCTTATCTTTTGCTTTATTTTACTTATTGCTTTTTATTATTTTGTTTGTGATTGTGTTTGTTTTAATCTTCCATACCTACTCTTATATTGAGGACAATATAAGAATTAAGTGTAGGGGGAATATTTGTGATTTTTGTGTGTTTTTTCAAAAAAACAAATTCTATGTTTATATAATTTTTGTGTTATTAATGTTTGCATTGTTCTAAAATCTTGAGAACTGTTTATCAAAGGAGGACCACATTGAATGACTGTTTTACGGAGGAGATTGTTATCCACGCCCTCTCAAAATGCAATCAATCACAGGCAAGTTTCATTGGAATTCTCTAAGTTTAGATTGTTCCATGCATTTGCTAATTAAAAAAAGCATAAAACATAAAAACCATAAAACTTTTCGATTTGTTTTTATTTTAAATTTTTTATCTTAGATGTCTTCCATCTATTTTGATGAGAATTAAGCATTATTGCTATGATTTTGATTAAAGATGAGTATTGTTTTGAACCTTATGTTATTCATTGTTTCATATGCTTTTATGATGATTGTACTCAAATTTTATTACACAATAGTCATGTTATTCGGAGTAGAGATAAACATGTTTAGATAAGTAGATTCGCTTGTATCTTTTTCTAGTAAATTTGGATTTGAAAGTAGGTGTTTTACATTAGAACTTTTACTAAGGTCTATCAAGGCGAATGGCTGATCGAGCATCATTTTTAATAGAAGGCACTAAGGTTTTTTAGCACCATAGCCCAATCAGCCAAAGCCTCAATAGATGTTCTATAAAGAACATCCCCTTTAATAAGCCATTTGGGCCTTCGTGTAAACTTGTTAGTTAGGCTAACCACATTTTCTTACCAGGCTTGATAGTACTTATATTGCTACCTTTGTTCTAAAGATGGATTGGAACTTTAAAGATTCAATTCAAGTGTAAGGGAATTTTGTGAGAAATCAGATTAGGGATAGAGAATAGGTATGGAAGAAAGTACAAATCAAGACCAAAGAAAGGGAAATCTTGTAAGAATAGCTCACAAAATTTAAAAAAAAAATAAAGAAAGAAAAGAAAAAGAAAAAATTAGAAAAAAATTAATAAAAAATTATAAAAATACAAATATTTAAATCATAAAATAAATATCCTGAGCTATTTGATTACAATTTTTGTTTATATAAGGTCAAATTTTAATGGAAGCTGAGGCCAACGCCAATAGACTTGGCCTCTGTTTTACTTCTTTGGGTGCTGACAACATCACGTGAATTTATGGATTTCCAAGATGTCACTAATTCTACGAAGTCTTTAGGACCATTGCACTGCTCATACCCTTCTTTTTTGAACTATTACCCCTCGGCCCTATTACAACCTGTATTGAAAACCTTTTGATTTCAGGTGGTGCCTTCAGCGTAGTAAAGATTTCTACCAAAGGAAGAACCTATGATGCTTGGCACCTTCATTATGTTTTATTTTGTTTTGATTTTGGTTTTGGTTTTAATGTTTGTTTTGTAAAGTTTTTTACTGTTTACTTTTTCATAGTAGGCATAGAGCAATAATTTCACATAGGCTAATTCATACAGACACTGAGCATAGTTATCATAGAATATATAAACTTTTGAATAAATGTGGATTCAGTTCAATACTTGTCTGATTTCAAGATCATGTCTCTTAGTGTTTTCTAAGGTTAAAGGTTAGAAGATTAGTGCTTTGTGTCTTTTGTTTAAGTTTTGCTCGAAGACTGGTAGAAGATAAGAGTGAAGGAATTTGATAAGTGTATATTTTGTCATAACATTGTATCATTTTTCCTTGTATTTATTGCCTAACTTTTTATTTGTGTTTTGTGTTTTTGAGTATTTTATCATTAACAAATAAAAATTCAAATAAATGATTTTGAGCTTAAGATCATATACAATTTATTACTTTGAGTTTGGCTATTTTGAAGCAAAAAATGCCTTATTTTGATGTAAAAAAAACCCTAAAGGGTGTAAATACCCCATCATAGCTCAAAGGAAAGTGAGCTTTTTTAGAGTTTTGGCTTCCAAAACTTAGAAGAGACTAAGTAGGAAAAGAATAGGAGACCATAGGAGAGAGCTCCAGTGGAGGCAGCGGCTTTCTGATGTCAAATTTGTTCTTTTCTCTTGTTCTTTCTCTATTTTCCTTTGTACTTATGTTATTTTAGTTTGTATTTCGATTATGACTGATTTATAAACTTTAAACTTCATTATGTAGAAATTATATGAATAATTTCCAGATTTCATATTTAAGATTATTTGGATTTTCTCTATGATTTCATGTTTATGATTATTTTCTTGTTATATTTAATTGTACAACCGAACATGACTTTAGAATTTTCTAATGCTAGGTTAGAATGCTTAATCCATAATTGTCTTGTTGTTCTAATCATTAGTAGCAAATTGTGGTCATGGATTATGGTTAAGTTTTTATATGATTATAAGTGGAATACTACATAAGTTAAATGAATCCAGCTTTTGTGTGTTTGTTGCCTTGATTAGCCTATCTTTCTTAGAGTAACGCTTCGATTAGATTAAACTTAGCAAGCTTTTATCTATAGTTGTTAGTTTCAATAAAAAATTTTAAAATAAATTCTATAATTATCTGCTTAATTAATGTTTAGTTGTAGTGAATGATTCTATAACCCTTTTTTATTATAATTGTTTTGTAATATTTTATTTATTTATTTATGTTTTAAATTATTACTTTAGTTAAAAATTCAAGTACCTTTGTCTTTGTGTTTAGTTTAATTTAGGTTTTTGAATTTAATAATTAATTAATTAGACCTAGTTCTCTTGTAGGAACGACCCTTGCTCACCGCTTTACTCAATAACAACTATATTAGAACTCAGCAAGGTTTTATCTTTTAACAGGTCCTTCAGGATCCTATCAACAAGATTCCTAGAGCATGAAAGAACTAGATGAGCCTTGCCCAACAAGTCCAAAAGTCTTACAAAAACATTTATAAGAAAAAGACTAGCAATAGATCAATACATGGTTCCAATTATGCTTAATTATGAACATCTTATTCTTGTTCTTCTTGTTCTTAACTGTGGGCGCAGGTGTTTGTACTAGGTTGGTGCTCATCAAACATCGATATCTTATCTCACCTTGACATGATGCTCCTTTTGGGTTGGAAGATATAATCCTCACCAAAATGGAGGTTGGTATGATACTTAATAATCTTATCTTAATTATCTTGACTTAAAGGTTTAAATTACCAATCTTGTAAGCTTGGTGAGTATATTGTATGCCATGGCTTGCTATCTAAAGTAATATGCATAACAAATGCAATTGCAAACCATACATTAATAAAGCATATGAAGAATCATTTTCTTTATGCTATAGGTGAGGTTTAAAATTTACTTAAATCTCGTACTAATGTTTCTAGTTTAATACTTTCCCTTGCACAGTCGACTTTGTAACTGGAGAAAGACTCGAAAGTTGCACCTTGCATGTCAACAAGCCCACCACAGAATAGCCCCAAAAACTCTTACGATAATCTTTTAAATAATGAGAAATAAATTAATAAGAGTTAATTATATAATTATACCTTCCAATTTCAATTCATTTCATTTTATCTTTATGTTTTTAGAAACTACAAAGACATCTTTTAAATTTAAAAAACTTGTTTGAGTTTTATCCCTCACAACCTTGGGACAAATTCTAAACTTTTTTTTTTCTTAAAAACAAATTTGAAAAAATATTTCAATAGTTAAAAGGCATAAAATTGAAGATCTTTTTTTCAAAGTTTGATGTTTTGTTTTAGGGCTTTTTACATTTCTTTAATTTTATAAATATTTTTCCTAAGTTGTTATGTTGTTTTGTCCTATGATTTCTATCATAAGGTAAGTGACGAATGAACTAAAATAAGTTTTTGAAATACAAAAAATACTCTTGTATTTTTAAAAACTACGTGAAAACTTGAGATATACTTAGAATTAGAAAATACAATTATGTAGTTAATGTAAATTAATAATATTTTTCACTGTTACCTTTTTGAACTTATACACTTTGCAATTTGTCTATTAAATTTTTAACTTTGGTAATTTGGACCCTCAAATTATAAATTTGCAGTAAATCACTCCATTGATAGCGATATCAATTTTTTTTTACTAATATTAACATGTGATTTTCGTATTGTTCAATAATTAAGAGAATGAAAGGTCTTTCTTATTAATGTAAACCTAAAATTATATTTAAAATAAAGTTATTTCAAAACGTCCTATTTTAATAAAACTTAATTAAAAATTTTAATCACAACGAAGATATAAATGTAAAAATTGACAAGTTTAGTATCGCTAACAATGAAGATAATTTATTATAGATTTGTAAGTTTAAAATATAAATTGTCAAAATTAAAAGTTTAATAAATAAATTGTAAATATAGCAAAGTTCCAAAGGCAAGGAGGCAAAAAGATATTAGTGCTTTTCCGCTTGATCTTGGCCAACACATTAGTGCTCCATACGGCTCTACCACCTTGCTTTTTCTGGAGCGTAGCTTAGCTGTGAGTGAGTGAGTGCGCAATAACCTTCCATTTCTTTTCTTTTTTCCTCTCTCTCTCCCCCCTCTCTCCCTCTCTTTCTCTCTCTAAGTTGCGTGCGTGCGTGCGATGTTTGCAATTGTTTGCTCGGAGTGGCCAAACTCTGGAGCTATTTTATTACAACACATTGTACTCGGACTATGTTAAGAACCCAATAAATGGGTTGGCTTTGATAGTGGGTTTCTTCACTTCGCACCGAACATGTCCTTCTCTTCTTGCTTTTCGCATTCTCCACTCTCCCTCAAGGTATGGCTCTCGGATTTCAAGTAAATTTTGGAAAATATTTATTGTATATTTAAGTTAATATTGTTCGTGTGCAATCTGAGATTGGTAGGTTTTTAGGTAAATTTGGGGGTGTATACCAGCATTGTTTCTTGGCTGTTTGAATTATGTATAATATGTATTTTATGTTTGTTTACTGGTTGTTCTTGTATTTTTCAAAATGGAACTAACAGAATTTTGGTAATTTAGATAATTATTAAAAAATATATAATAAGCTATTTACTTTCCTAAAAATTTTATACTGAAGTAGTCTTTCAAATCAATTTGGATTATTGTAAATGGGCTGGTGTACTTGGTTATTTCTAGGTTGGTTTGCTCAAGTTTAAATACATTTTGTTACAAGGTAGGATTTTTTTGGACCCACTAATAATTTTTACCAAACATTTACAAATGGGATTACCGTCTTTTGATACAAAAGGTTTCAATTAAGGGGTGTATCTTAGATATAGCATGTTACAGACAATGAAAGACAATTAATAACAGCTGTGACAGAGATACTGTGAATGGGGTGGTGCAGCAGTTAGGATGTCTTTAGTGTTAATTGCAGTAACAAACACTAGCAATGCTATGCTGGTGGAATATATAGTCCGCCAGATTTCCCTGATTAGTTTGTCTTTGATTGAAATTAATTGATTAAGACCAACCCTTAAACAAGTAGATTAAGATGTAAGAAATTAAATTCAAATGAACTCTAAGTATATCCTGAAAAATTAACTTGGAGTCATGTCTTTGAGAAAGATCCATTTTTTGGTATACCTGGTAGATATGAGAAGTCCAATAGTTTTGAAGACAAATTGCAATAGTAATGTCATATCCTAATTTATCTTTCTGATGCACACGCATTTAGATATATACTAAGCCTATGTATGGTAAGAGAAAAAGAAAATAGAAAGGAAATAAAGGTAAATAACCTAGGTGAGAAAAATGGAGACGAATAGAACAATCTTTCTCTTATTGTGTTTGGTCTGGATTCCTCTCTGTAATCCTTCCATATTTAGAGAGATTAAAATAAGGCTCTTTAAAGGATTTCAAAACCTTCAACCAATCCATTCTCTCCTTCTTTTACTCCTACAAATAACTATGTGCATCAAAATCCTCCCTCCCCTCACACCTCTCCCTTTCTTCACTTTTCCCTCCTACTAAACAAAGCTTTAGGAATTTATAGTTATAGCTTGCCTATTTGCAAACCTTTTCATGGAGAAAGGTGCCTTTTTGATAATCGTGGGACAGAAATGAGGAGGGAAATGCAAGAACTTTAAATCATCCTTAACGAACTCAAAACATTTTGTTTCTCTGTGTGTTCGATTCACGTAGTAAATTGGTGTGTTTTTCTGATCTTGGGAGGCCTTATCATGTTTGATGTTTCATTTCTTATAGATTGAACTCTTGGGGAAGCGTATAAGACGTTTGAATAATGATAGAACAGGTCAACGATTCACTCTTTCGCTCCAAAGTAATAGCACTGAACTCTTTGGCCAACAAGTTGTGATAAAGGGGGCTCACTTACAGGGAGACTGGAATTTCATAGGAGGATCAAGTGTTAGATTTAGACCCAACCTTGAAAGATTTGTTGGTTCTCAAAAAGCTTTCAGAATTAATGCATCATGTGATCCTTCTTGCCTTTTCTACTACATTTTTCGTAATTCTTGGAATTTTCCTAAGCATAAAGTTTAAGCTGACTTTTGATTTTTCAAGCACCTTTACCCTGTTGAGATTCCTCCTTAATATTTTAAGCTTTTCTTTTAAAAAACTTTGCTTTTAATTCAAATTGCAACATCATCTGTCAAATAATCTCCTTAAACTTTGTATCACACAGTTGATGGTACGGCTCAGCTATTTCATTCTTTTCTGCTTTTTAACTTTTCGAGGAACATTGTTAGAAAAACTTAATAACAATGATCTTGTTGTTCAATACACTGTTAGCGCCTTGGTATGCCTGCAAAATCAAGTGCTGCCAGGCAATTCCTAAAATTATTGGTGACATCTTGTTTTTATTGTTGATACCTCCTGTCTTTAAGATTTTCAAAAATGAAAGGGAATTTTTTGTCCCTCTGCTTTACACTTTCGGAATCATTTTAGTGAATTTTTTTTAATGTTTAAATTTTTTATGTTTTTATTTTTTTCATTCACTAAAACTTCCCTCTTTAGGGAGGTGTCCTTTCCTTTCTATGAAATTCACGTAAGAATAATATTTTTTATGCTTATAGATCCTTTCATTGTTGTTTCACCGCATTGATTATTCATCATTGATTTTTGTGTACTGTTTTCCATTTCTTTACTGTTAACAGGCTATGTCCAAATAAATGGTTGCCTGTTTCTTTGTAGGGATGGCAAGTTCTCAAATTGCTAGCAGTGTTTTCGGCTTGGGAACGGTAGCAGTTCTCCCATTTTATGCCCTCATGGTTTTTGCTCCTAATTCTGAGTTGGTAAGTTGAACATAGATTTAGGCTTCTCACTCAATTATGTGGACTATTGTTTTTCATTGGTTCAGTACATTTCTTTTTTTAAAACAAGCATTGCAAACCTATTCGAATTCATTAACTAATGGTTTTTGTTTTCTGTAATAGACTTGCCTTATCCCATGATTGTATAGTATATGCTTAATTGAGTCATTAACTTTAAACCTAATTCCCGGTATTTAGTTAAAACTATTTTCATCCTTTCCCAAAAAAAAGCATGACCTAATTGTTCCTTAACATGTGAATTGCAGACGAAAAAATCTATGCAAAGTAATATACCATATGTTGCACTCGGGCTTCTATACGCATATCTACTATATCTTTCTTGGACACCCGAAACACTGCGGCTGATTTTTGCTAGCAAATACTTGTTGCCAGAGGTGTGTTCTTGAAGAAGCATAAACAGATTGTAACTGTTTCTCTACCTTGAAAAGCAAAGAAAAATTCTTATCCAACAATTTCTTCCCTGCCCTCCTTAACTTGTGCAGCTACCAGGCATAGCAAAGATGTTCTCCAGTGAGATGACACTGGCTTCCGCTTGGATTCACTTGCTGGTTGTTGATCTCTTTGCCGCCAGGTAGATCTGTGTTTCTGTTTTTGCAAGTGTATGGTGTTTTATGTTTGTTTCCTTTTTGATACAATGTTAGTTGTTACCAGAATTTGAACCCGAGATCTTCCCTTTTAACACACCCCACCCTTACCAACTAGGCTAGCACCATTTGGTGTGTTTTATGTTTGTTTCCGTGCAAGACTAACGTGTTTCGCCTCTCGCTTTAATTTCACTCAGGCAAGTTTTTCACGATGGACAGGAAAACCAGATAGAGACCAGGCACTCGGTCTCTCTTTGCCTGCTGTTTTGTCCCATTGGAATTATGGCTCATTTCATCACCAAAGCCTTTACCAGAACCGGTGCTGGGAGCTCTAACCGGCACGGCATGCATTGATTAATTCGCTCGATGTCGAAAAAATCTAAAAGAGAAACTCTGTAGGAAATTTAAAAAAAAAAAAGATATTGAAACTATTTGAATGCATATTTTTTCTCGGCAAGTGAACGAGAACTTTATTTCCTCCCGCAAGCTCTTAGCCTGTGATGTTTTCTTTCACCGATTGTTGTTTACTCAGAGTTTTCAAGTTTGATCGATAGGCATTGAGAACTTATTTAATGCTACAATTGAAAATAAATACGTTTCAAGAATTAGATCTACATATTGTTTAAGTTTCTCCCCTGGGATGAACATATAAAACTTCTTCCTTGAGTTGTACGCCAAATTTCTTGTCAACTTTCTCCTTGGCAATGGCAATGAGGCTGAGCATATCTTGAGATGTTGAGCCACCACAATTTATGAAGAAGTTGGAGTGGACTTTTGATATCATTGCACCTCCCACTCTAAACCCTTTCAGTCCAGCCTTTTCAATCAACTCTGCCGCTGCAACACCCAAATCTGGTGGATTCCTAAACACCGATCCCGCACTTTTCTCTCCGATCGGCTGAGATGCCCTTCTTCTGTAAAGCAAAACCAGCTGATGACTTGAACGAAAATTTTCTCGAAATTTATCTAAGGATAGCGAAATATCTTTTAGGGATAAGAATTATTTTGGAAAACTTTTGGTGAATTATTAGTGAATATCGGTAAAAATTTCAAGAAATACCAAAAAAATATTAAAAAATCTGAAAAAAAATGCGGTCAAAGTCTTTATTTTATTTTTATTTCATGAACATTTAATTAGAAGGACAAGATAACAAGATCTTTTAAATTTATTATTGCTTGTCGTACGACAAATTAAAAACTCCCAGTTCATTTGGGCACAGAATTATACGCTTATTATTGTTAATTCAATTTTTAATATCTTATGTATTTTTTCATCTGCTATTCTAGTTTCATGCTTGTATAGGACTTCCTAATAAAATTAAGATTTCCATCAAATATGTATACAACTTTCATGTCTTGTTCATGTATTTTTTAAAATTTACCATTCCTTAAATATCGCAAACAAAAATTGTATATTTTATGGTAAAATATCAAATAGTTTTCATAAAAAATGTCACCAATATCCATATTTCTCTAAAGAGAAATGATAAGGTGAGAAATGATAAGGTCATTTTCTCTGTCACTTTCTAGGCTATCTTCTTACCACATTTCATCACACTTTTCAATAAAAATGAAGCACAATTATAAACCGCGGTTTTACATTTTATTACAACTTTACCACTATACTTCCATTAGTAAAGAGGTTTATTTTGAAATTTACTACAAGATTACTTTTAAAATGGCAGAGAAGTTTTTTTTTTTTTTTTTAAGAAACATATATATTTATATATGTATGTATGTTATATATAGCGATTAATTCTAATTGATACATGATTTTTTTATTGTATAAACATTGTAAATTACCGTTACATAAAACGCTTTATTTGCATATTTAAAATAAAGAATTCGTATTCGCTTAGCTTATATGTATAGATATATCATATATATAAAAGCGTGAAAATACTGCAAAACAGTTTTGGTTGCAAGTCATATGTATATATTTTGCTCGAAGACTGTTATTCATATGTTACAAAACGAAATGATAATAAAAAAAAAAAAAAAAAAAAGCATATTTATAAATTGTCTGGAAAAAAAAACGTAATAATAAAATGCTACAAAAAAGTAAAAAATACCTTCATTGTTTTTTATTTTTTAGAAATAATAAGGTATACATATTAAAGATGTAGTTATGGCTCATTTTTATTTTTATTAAAAAGTGAAATGACCGGTGTCAAAAGGAGAAGCTAGGGAATAACCAAGAGAGTGATCCTAGCATTTCTCCTCCTCCAAAACTTCCTTTCGATATTTTCATCAATGTCGAAATGATTACCTTTCTAGATATTCTTGCAACCTTGTCTTTGATGTCCCTGAGCTTTGCAGCCGAAATGTAACAGCGACAATGGCTGCCAAGTCTTGCATGCTCTGAAATGGGGATGAACGGTAGCCGAAGTTGAGATCAGCTCTTTCAAGTCTTTGCAACCTTCCATCAATGGTAACATAATCAACACTCTCAACAACATCGGCAGTCTCCTAAAAATGTGGAAAGGAATCAGTGCTAATTAAAGAATTCTCAGGAGAAAGGCTAAAATACAATTGTATTTTTCTTTACTCACCTGTAGTTGAAATTGGACAAGACAATATTGACGAGACTAAACAAATCTCAAATAAAACTTTTAGGAGCTTTTAACAAAATCAAGATTAATG
>CAMOHE010035624.1:0-13296 GCA_946598075.1 Artocarpus hirsutus
GAAGGAATGGATTCCATATCTGTATAATATTACTCCCAGCCACTTATTACATTATATTTCCAAGATGCTAAATTATGATCTGTGCTTACACAAATCTTACCATGCAAGTAAAAAAACATAATGTCATAAATAGGAGTCTACTAAATACTCAGGATTAAGACTGTCAAATATATGATCATCATAGTGATAAATTTGAATACTCTATTTGTAACGGATGATTATCAGAGATTCAAAATTTATCTGGTCCAGTCCTATATAATCTCATTACATAAAGTACCTCCAATCCAATGTCTCTACATTAATAGTCCGGATAATGACTATTTCATTCTAAATGAGATTGGACCATACTAGTAATATTTAATTAAAGATCCCAAACTTTAATTAATTATTACGGACTATTTAGATTATTATCTATAAATTTTATCCCTAAGCATATAACAATTATATGCTAAATTTATAGTCACATAAATAATCATGGAATTTTCTTGATATTTATAACTGTATTTATAATACATATATCAACCAAAATAATTATAAATATCACTTTATTTATTTATTATCAAAATGTACAATGTCACAGCTTTTAGGGCACTAAACCCAACAGGTACTTATTTTGCCAAAGGAGAACCAAATATATTGGTCAGACTCCCTCAAGCACGCACCATGTGATGATTTCCTATCAATCGCATGATTGTAAGTATTAATGTTCTCTTATAAAATTAACCGTTTTGAGTTTTCTATAATTGTATTGTCTGTTAATTCATTTAATCATGACATATTGTTAGGGTGCTTAATGATTGGAATCTTTAAGTAGGAAGTGGTGTCACAAACTGACCGAACAAAATACCGTATTCTAGACATAAGTGTCCAAGACAAAAATAAAATGTAGAATGTGGTTTTTTTATTCTACCTTTCATGTGACATATAATTACAAGTGGTATATAAGCCCTAGGAAGAAAAGATTTTATATACATACGAATATAAATGAAGTTAGATTAGAGTAGGTACAATTTGTAAATAGGTATGTCATTTCTAGATAGATAGAGATAGTAGATAAACAATTGCTCAAAATAGGTCAAATGTAAATGATCTTGTAAATACATTGTAATTTTAATATACATCAATTTTTATATGCAATCAGGGCCTTATTATAATGGATAACACATGGGACTGGCCATCCCATGGGACATCACAAATTTTGTCAATTTTTTTTGCAATACCAATTTTCCACAACGAGTTTCTAAAAAGCCATCATGGAAGTGACCGCTGTGCACGATTAGTACATGACTATTTTTTAGAAAACCGTTATGGAATGTCAAGTTTCCACAAAAGTTTTTTAGAAAACCATTGTAGAAACTCTCTTTTTTCACGACGATTTTTCTAAAAATCATCATGAAAGAGATGCTCCTATGCCCCTTTTGGCGCCTATTCTAATGATTATGCTGTAGAAGTAAATTATATGATATAATTTTCACTCCTTATTCATTGAATTGATATCTTAGAGAGATAGCACTCTATGGTTTTTATACGTTAATAATATGTATCAGGAATATTAATTTTGCTATCATGGAATATATGGCGAATGGTAATTAATTATAATTTTTAATTATTGCTAGTTAGAGTATAGAAACAAGTATCTAGGGTTTCTTCATGTAATTGTAACTGCAATAGGATGCGGCCTATCACCCACATTTGGAATTTATTGTTTTTTTAGAATTCATGTAAACCAAAAATAGTATAGAGTTTTCTGTTTGATTTAATTCTATGAAGATGGAGCATTCTATTAAAAAAATTTATAATTTATTTTTTTTAATTTTTTGCAATTTTTTGTCTAGACTGTATTTGAACAATCGCTTTGATGAGTAGGAAGTGAATTAGGAGACTATATGGACTGGTAGTCTATGTTTGCCACTATAGTAGGTGCAGCCTAGTAGCCTTATCAGAGGCAACGTCAAGGTAGGGGACTCTACAAGAATGCCATAAATTTCAAGGCATGAATTGATTTATGCCACAAAGAAAAATATTTGTAGAAAATGCAATAGTCAAATCACAATATATTTATAATATAAAGTATATCCATAAGCTTTATAGTTCATGTAAATTAAGTTCTATGGTTTTTTTCGTTAAAATACTTGTTGATCAAGTGGGTATAATTGTCTAACAAAATATTTTTGTTTAAACAACATGACAATAAATGTAAAACTTTTTTAGGATGTGGCATAGTTCAATTCTTTGGATTTTTCTATAACACCTTCTTTAAATATCCTGTTCAGGTCAGACACTAAAAAGCTCCTCACATGCCAAAACCTAGAGCAACACCAACGTGTTATTGGACCAGGAAATTGGGCAAGCAACTCTTTGGCTTATTATGTCTATGATCCATGCCACATATGGCAGGATTTGTTCATAAAAAACGCACGGACATGTAAGTCTGTGTTAATAAATAACATATATGATATATAAGTAATATAATATGTATTACAATATATAATATATATGATATATTATTTTATATATTAATAGTAATAACGATAATAATTTAATTTAAAAGAAAATTCAAAGAATGATTATGTGAAATTATTTGAAATCTTGAAATTTTGAATTTTGACCTATTGTGATCAAAACAAAGATTATGGATAAATAAAATCTTGAGTTTGAATGGGATTCAAATAGCTAAAATTGAATTTTGTGATTCAATTTCAATAGCTCGATTTTATTTGGATAAGATCTAAATTTGGAATTTAAATCTAGAGTAGTTATCAAAACCCTAACCCAATAAAAAAATCATAAATAGATAAATGCTATTTATTTTGACTTTCAGTGATTACTAAATCTTTAATCTTATAGGAAAATAATAAAAATAACTTTATTAATTTTTCATTAGAAAAACTTATAAATAAAAATTATTTGAATATTTTTTTGTTTTTCTATGAGAAAAATTATGGATAAAATTAATTAAAATAATTTTATTAATTTTCTAAGGTATAAAATTATAGGAAAATTATTTGTAAAACTTAGGAAATAGTTTGACCTATTGTGGTCAAAATATTTTATTGGAAAGGATTATTTAGAAAATTAGAGGACAAAAAGATAGATACATAGAGGAGATGAAAAAGTGAAGGCCGATATATGTTTTAGTTTATTTTGTGATCTTCATTTTCTTTTCTAAAAGATAGAGCCATAATGTTACGGTCATGCACACATATTGCTTGTTGCTATGCTTTATACCATGCTTATTTTCTTTCTGATATGGTTTGCCATATGCTTGATAATATGTCATGTAGAATATGGGGTGCCTCTCATAAAATTATGTATGCATGTTTGCACCTATTTTAAAATATTAAGTGGGAAAGGGTTCTCAGTTGGGACCCATGGTCATTGTTGTTCTTCCACATGTGAAACCATGTGATAATAACCCCAAGAAAAGTTGTTCATCACTGGCTGTATATTATTTTGGACTTAGAGCACCAATTTATAGGTCATGGGCATGATGGATAGTCGGATGCTTAGAGCACCAATTTATAGGTCATGGATCATAAGATATCAATAATGGTTATACACATAAGATGAATTTAGTTATTAACCTCCCTAAGATGAATTTAATTATTAACCTCCCTGAGAAGATTTGTTAGTTAAATTTGTGACCAAAATAAGCGATAGTTAGTAGGTACATACTGTCAAATAGGTTCTGTGTTCCAAGCTAGTTTGTGTTTGCCTACCTCGAGATTGCTAACATGAATGGGGCTAGGAATTATCATAGTAATGTATGCATGTGTTTTTAAGATTTTGCATATAGACATACTTGAATTATTGTGTGCTTATATAATTAAATGTTGCTATGTTTGCTTATCATTAATGCATCTTATATATTTATTATACAAAAATGTCGCCTAACTTGTAATATATGGTACTTAATAATGACCTAGACTGGTAGAACTTTAACGATTAGAAAAAGGAATCTGATATGCAAGAAACACAAAAACATACTAAAACCTTATCAATTGGAATCTAAAGGCATTATTTTAATGGAATATTCAGGGCCGAGAATCATTAGCAAGATTCTAATAAGATGATGTGTTGTTATAGAGAATACATCAACTGTTCTCCAAGAGCAACAAAAAGATTAAATGACTACTAGGCAGATAATTGATAATCTAAATGATATTTTTGTAGACCAAGTTCTCTAGATCAGAATAATGGTTATCCTTAAATTTCATTGATTGCCAGCAAGAGCCTTGAATAACTATTTAAGAACATGTATTCCTGTTATGCTTTGCTATTTTGTTGACCCAACTAAAGCCAACATAGATGCTAACACCTCAAACAGAGGAACTTTAGAACTTTGTTGAAGGACCCGTCCTTGACAACAATAATAAAAGATCTCTCAGCTTTT
Source organism: Artocarpus hirsutus (assembly GCA_946598075.1). Lineage (NCBI taxonomy): Eukaryota > Viridiplantae > Streptophyta > Magnoliopsida > Rosales > Moraceae > Artocarpus > Artocarpus hirsutus. The sequence goes on from CAMOHE010035624.1 coordinate 4,394, forward strand.
AGAGAATATGCTAGAACATTAGTTCAAGTGGTGTTAGGACATTGGAAGTTACTAGTTTTTCTAAATCTCAATAATGGGATTGGCTAGGAGACAAGTAATTACAAGCTAATAAGTAGGATGAGAAAGTTATGTGCTTTCACTATGAGTAGGTTGGTTACTTGAAATGGGATTATAGGGATCTCCTAGCCTTAGAGGCATAAGAAGATATGGGTAATCTCTTGTATATTGAAGTTTGATTAGTGGAAGATTCTAATGATTCATGGGTCATAGATTCCAAAGCCACTAATTATATGTGTATCTCTATGTATAAGTGACGAGAAGTCTGCTTGTCGGGGGATTCATGTTGATGAAGGGTGCTATGGTTAAGTGAAGTAGTGGGAGAGATGCACCTTTATTTTGATAGTAAGTTCAAGGTTTTATAAAACCTTTATTTTATCAAACTAAAGTTGTATGAACTACTGGACACTAAACCAACTTATAACTCAAAAAGGACTAATATCTCTTAATCTAATAATACATATCTTTGGCATATATCATTAGGTCATACAAGCCTTAACAAGAACTAGAAGTTGGCCAAGGATGGCTTTAAGTACTTTAGAGGAGGAAACCTTGTTAAAGTAAGTCTTCTTTGGAGGGCAAAATCACCAAAAGGACTTCAAGGAAAAATGAAATTGGGCTGATGAAGTCTTGGACATGGTGTACAAAGACATTTATGTTTCACATAAATGCATTGACATGTGGTGGGTGTGAGTATGACTCATGTTTGGGTTTGTATACCTAATGCTCTACAAGGGTGAAACTTCTGAAAAGGAATTTCATGCTAAAGTGGAGAAGCAATTACATAAACTCATAAGTCACTTCGATAAGATCATAGTGGAAATTACCTCTCTAAGAAGTCTATAGGACATTTAATAGTAAATTGGATTCTCTTTCATTTTGAATGCACTAGGATCTCCACAACAAAATGGTGTAGCAAGAAATAAGAAATAATCATGTTGGACATAGCATGGTCCCTGATGATTTATACAACAATACTCATATCCTTTTTATGGAGATGTACTATAAATTACATGTTATCTTCTAAATGGGATTCTGATTAAAGTAGTTCTTAAGGTCTATGATACATCCATTGATAAGAAAACTTAGAAGTTAGAATCTCAATTAGAGGTTTACGAATTTGTAGGATATCCTAGATGGATAAAAATATGGATTACTTTATAATCCATGTAGAAAAGAAGTCTTGGCTTCCATAAATGTACCATTCCTTGTGGAAAGTCATATTCAAGACTTTAAATCTCAAAGCAATTTTGTTCTCAAGGAATTAAAGACAGTTTGATTCAGAGGTTCTGGCTATGGAAGGTATTCCAATTGTGATAGAGAAACCAAAATGAAGTCAACAACCTATGGAGCTTTGTCATAGTGGTAGAGTTGCTTAGTGACCCGCTAGGTATTAATATGAAGCCTTTGGAATAAGGTCATTGGACTTGGCAATGATCTCAATTGATATGGCAAGGCTAAGAAGATGTTTATGTAGAACTCTGGCAAAGAGCCGTGAACATTGAATTGGAATATATGGTATCAATTTAACATGGAAACTTGTAGAAATACTTGGAGGATTTAAGTATTTGGGTGTAGGGATGTACAAGAGAAAAAAGAGGATCAAATTGAAAGGTGAAAATCTTTAAGGCTAGACTTGTAAAAAAGAGATACAAGTAGAAAGTAGACATCGTCTACGATGAAACTTTCTTGCTTGTAGCAATGCTAAAGTCTTTCTACATGCTCTTATCCATTGTTGGGTATCTGGACCACTAGAAAAGGCAAATGGAAGTCAATATTGCATTATAATCTTGACAATAGTATCTATGTGACAAAATCAGGTAGGTTTAAGGTAAAGGGCCAAACGGATAAGATCTGCAAGTTTCTTGAGTCAATTGATTGACTATGGGAAGTTTCACGATCTTGGAACATAAGATTTGATTAGGTTGTCAAATCAGATGGGTTCAAGCAAAGTCTTGATGAACCATGCACTTATAAACAAATTTGTGGACTAGAAGGTGTTTTTTTCGTAAATGACTTTTTACACATTGAGGATGATGTAGGTATAGTGTCATTAGTCAAAATTTAGTTATCCAAATAGTTTGACTTAAAAGATTTGAGAAAAGCTAATTATGCTCATGGGTTTCAACTGTTCAGCAACAATAAGAACAAAAATTATATCTTTGTCTTAAAAACATATATATAGATGATGTTCTTGAGAGATTTGAAATGTAGGATTCCGAGAAAGGTTCTTAATCAAAGGAAAGATACATGGGAATAGTTCCTTCTACTTTAGCAGTGGGAGCTTTACATAAGATCTGATATTTGTTTTGTAGTCAAGAAGATAAGTTGATATTGGCTGAATCCTAAGCACAAAAATTGCAAGACAATTAAGCATTAACTCAAGTATCTTAAGAGAATGAGGAATTATATGTTAGTGTAATCCCAAAAGGACCTAACACTTGTATCCTACATGAATACTGACTTTTAGTCAAATTAGGATATGAAGGAATAAATTTCATTTTGTATTAATGATTCTTTTATGGAGGCCGAATATATAGTTGCAATTAGGATCTAAGATAAATTTCATTTTGTATTAATGATTCTTTTATGGAGGCCGAATATGTGGTTGCCATTAAGGCATCTAAGAAAATTGTGTGGCTAAGGATATTTCCATACAAATCTTGAAGTAATCTATGGTACGAATGATTCTATAGTTCTATATTGTGAATTACTGTGACATTAGGTAAAATTAAGGATTTAAGACATTACAAGAAAAGTAAACATATTGATGAAAAGTATCATATTGTTAAAATCCTTGTAGAGTGGAAATGTGATGATTTTTCTAATTAGCATCTGAAGACAACTATGTCTCTCCTTTTACTATGATCTTGACAGTCAGGGCTTTTATGGAAGGTATGGGGATCCACAACATGTCACATTTACTCACTTATGGCAAGTGAAGGATTGTTGCAATTGATGTCCTAAGGAATAAACAATTTGAATGTATTTCTAAAATATTTTGTGAAATAAATAATAATAATACGAATATTACATGTATTGATAATGCTCCTCATATTACTTTTATAACACCAATAATATCTTAGCCAACATGTGATCCATGACTATTAGAACTAAATTTTGGAAGTGGGCATACATAGAGTTTATATGTAGGAAGATCCAATTTGAAGATTAATAATCTAAATTATGTAGTCCACAGTCTATGTATAGGGTTGGGCACTTTATACATGACAGGACTATAATAGGGTTCTATGTCCAATTGGAAAGGTCGCTTATCTTGGTCGTCAGAGAAGATTAACTCTATGGTAGACATATTGGTGTAGTAGACCTAATGGTGGTCATACACTAGATTGGACCTAAAGTTCAATTGATTTAACAATAATTCCATTAAACTTAAATCAATTCTCTTTGATAATCATTTATATGTCATCTTAATCTAAAAGTGGATTCATGACTCTATGTTTATAGCATGTGTCTTTTGATATGCAAAAGGTAGGAGTTCTAACGAACAATGGCTCCATTATCTATGTATTGGAGATGCAACATATATTCGAAAAGAGCATAATCCACATACACAAAATCAATAACTCTCTAACAAAGAAGATGTTATCCTTTCAAAGGCATTACTCAAGTGTTGGAAAATATAACGAGGCCTTGGCCATTTGGATACATATGATAACTAGATGATATTCTTTTTGTATGTGTTATAAAAGGAAAAAAAAAAATTTATGGCATAATAATAGAACTTTGAGATAAAATAGTAAGAAAGTAAAATAGAACTAAGTCTTTCATCCAATTATAGATTACCTATAAGGATAAACACAATATGAGAGGCCATGGACAAGACTTATATTTAAGGAGTCTCTTAATACTGTATATTAATTTATCTAAGTGACATTGAAGTTAAAGATTTTACAGCTAATTAGTTGGGGAGTAGTCTAACTATTATTATTGGCTCTTGATAATATATATTCACCAAGTCCTAATGCTAGCTCAAGACTTCCTTTATGACAAATTGGGCAATCATAGATTATTATAGGTAAGATAGAAGTCTATGCGAGTCAGGATACTAAGCTGGATGGGACCCGTGGGCCACCGTCTGGTTGGACTCACCCACTAGGGAATGACACCACATCTACTTTTCCTAGAAGAATTAATTATTTAATTAATCCTTGACAATAGTTATTCAAATTGGTTATTGGGATTTTGGATAATTATTTAAATTTAGTATTTGAATAATCAATTTAAAATCTAGATAAATTTGAATTATGGATAACGGGTAATTATTCATAATTATTTAAATTAGATTATTATTTTATATAATGAAATTCTAATTTAAATTGAATTGTTTGAATTGAAGTTATATTGGATGATGTAGATAATCACAAATCCCTACACTATGATTAGTTGAATTTTAAAGACAAATCTCCTTTTAGTTGGAACTACATATAAGATGTGGAGAAAAAAAATTTATCTCGTAATTCTAACACACTACTGACTCTTCCTACTACTTCTATAAATAAAGACTAAGGGTTTTCATTTATTCGAAGAGACCACCTAAGTGCAAATTAGAGAATAGAGCTTGGATCACTCATCTTCAGTAATCCTAGTTCTTAAGCACTTGAGTTGTTGGAAGGAGTATAGTTGTGTTAGAGGTTTGTAGAGTTGTGCCCACACACACAACGATCTAGAAGAAGGTAATAGAATTGAAGAATTGACAGTAGAGATTCATTATTGAAAAATTGTTCTATCAAAAGTGTTGTTTCTAGTCTTCAATTGGTACGTTAAATTAGATTTAATTTATTATTTATAGCAACAAGAGTTAGTTTCTTGGGTGATTCATAAAATTTTTAAAATTTTGCTACATCATCAAACCAATTTTTCCAACAAAGGTTATCATATTTAATCACTTTTGGACATGCTATGCATTTTCTTATACACGGTTTCACTACTGCAACTATTTTCACTGATTTTAGTTTTAAAACCAACAATTAGTATTAGAGCTAGCTATAGCATATATTATTTTGGATATGATTACGAGATAATCAATAAATATATAAAATTGAGGAATGGGCAACATACATATGATATATGTCACTTTTGTGGATGTCATACTTATGGATGTATGTTACTTTTATGGATGTCTATATTTTAATTCACGTGATTATATATATTACGGGTTTGGTCATTAATTGTATAGTTTTTCCAATTCTATAGTTCATCACGCTTATTTTATTTACTAGATCAATTTGTAATTAATTAGAGATAATTTTAAACTATTTAATTTATTGTACAAATAATACTCGAAGAAGAAGAAGTCCTTGTGAAGACAAAGAAGTCCTTGTGAAGACCAAGACTTAAAATATATGATATTGTGCTTTTACAAAAAATATACCAAGTTGTGCATACAATATTGTTGCTAACGGGCAACGATATTCCCCTTCCCATAAGGCTATACTTAAGCTTCACTAGGCCCAAATAAGTTAGGCTTTTTAGACCATAAAAGGGCTGTAGCAATTTGTTGTTGCACCTATGAGACCTTTCAACCTATTCCTACAAGCCAAAACCTAGGATGGAGTACTGCCTAGGGTAGTTCCACGATAAAGGAGTACTAGTTTGACTATAGTATTATACAGCTCGAAGGGTTTTGACCTAGAAACAACAACGACACCCTCAGCACCCAAAGTTGATATTGACCAAGTTTGAATACTTTAAAGAACCCAATAAATCCTACTAAATCCCATTTCAATTCCAATTGCGTATTATTTGAAGTTGTGATGATAGTGTTTATAATATAATCATGCATATATAGCATGCCATATAGGATAGAAAGAGTCTGCTCAAATTTATCACATGTCATGCATACGCATTCATTATATTAAAAGTGTTTTGTGTATAATGTTTATTTGTTTTAATTATAAATTTAATGAGATTAATTTTTTTTTCAACAATGTGACAATATGTGAAATAAATTTAACAGTTAAATTTTTATGCTTTCACATGTTTGTTTTAGGCTTGTAATTGGTAAACTTGAAATTATTTTATTTCAACTTAGTAATTTAAATTGTTTATTTCTTACTAAGTATTTATAAGACATGATTTGTTTTGAGAATTAATAAAATACATACCTATTGCAAAATACTAAGTGAGAGCAGGTTGTATGATAATACAACCTACCAGTCTTTACCATTAGAACAATACTATAAAGTTCAAAGGACACTTCTAAAGAACATTGATTTCGTCCTTGTTACAGAAGGGTATCTATTTGAGTCAATGCAAGTATGTTCTTCCTAGCAATAGAATTTCAAGATATATCTTTAATTTGAACTACTCTATAGTGGCATTTTAAAGTTAAGTCGTTAGAATCCAAAATAGTGGGTTACAATTATAAAAAAGTAATTAAACTGTTAATTGTATTTTGACCAAAATAACTATAGTTATTCAATATTGAAAATATAAAATGTTTTGAATAATATCTATTAATTGAGAGTATCTCAGTTTGATTTGCAAATCGTGTGGCCTACCTTGCAACAGCATATTATTTGTGGTAAAGTGAATTATTGTTGGCTAAAATAGTAAAAAAAATCCATATGTATTCATCATGCACATTCATACATCACATTTATTGCACCTAAAATTCATATTTATTTGCTTATGATATTCATGTGTGCAATTAAAAGTTTATTTATTTATTTTCTCGTGATATGTCTAATCAAATCATCAACCTACTTGGTGTTAGACATGTATGCCTTAAGGAGTAAAAATATAATATATTTTTGGAGACATTTTTATCAATAAAGAAATCATTTCTTATTTATATACCAAATCTTGTCCTCTTTACGTTCATATTTGTTGAATGTATGATAAGCAAACAATAGTCTGACACTGTCGGTCTAAACATTTAAGTATTGGGCATATGATGGACAGATTATGCAGAAGACACGATTCTTAAGGTGACGGTCTAAAACATAAGATCCGCAATCGAGGGAATAAAGTTAGGTGCTTTATTCATGTAAAGATTGTTATGTTGTCTATATCCCTGTTGGGAGATGGTTTGTCTTGACCATCAGAGGTGGACTCCATGAATAGAAACATTAGCACATTGTCATAGGTGACGATGTGTTGGATCGGGACATAAAGTGAATTGATTTTTGGATTAATAATTCTGTCTTGGACAATCGATTCACTTTAGACAATCATTTGTATTGCATCTTAATCTTGAGATGACTAGGGGCCCGTTGTCTTGACTTGTGTCTTTTGATGTGCCAAAGGGTGACACCCACATCTTAATAGTGGTATGCATGCCGGTATGTTGGAGGCATGACTCTTGATGACGTAGACCTGTTATACATAGATATAGAATCCATAGCTCCTCTTTAGGAGTAGTGATATCCTCTTATATGCATTATCCTGTAATTGAAAAACTAAAGCGCTCAACCATTTGGATACATAGGTGTAACCAAATGGTATACTGTCTTTAGATAATGAGTTTTCTGATGGTGAGATAATGGAATGTAAGATAAAAATAATCGGGAAGGTAAGACAGAACTTGTCCTTAAGCCAATTATAGATAATCCTATGGGGAAACGATACACTATGATATGTAATGGAGACTTAGCTATACAGGCTTTGTAATTCTATAGAGTTTGAGAGTGCAGCTCTAAGCATTTAGTGGAGTAGCGTTGGAGTTGATAATTATGAAATGTAAATCTGGGATATTGGGTTTCATAATTACCAAGAGCTTGAACTATATAGGTCCATTTGATCCCTTTTGCTAGCTCACAAAATCCTGTAATGATACGGCGTGCTTTTACAATAATTGGTGACTTATGTCGATTTATTAGATTGGCTGAAAATTTGAAAGAATCAAAAAATTTATGTCTGTTTGTCGGTTGAATTAATTTTGTGAACAAAATTAGTTCAAGATAAACTTGTTGAATTATTGGGGTCATATAATTCTTGTCTGTTTATCAGTTGATTTAATTTTGGATAAATTAAATCAAGATAATGTTAGACATGTATGCCCTAATGGAGTAAAAATGTAATGAGTTTCTGGAGACATTTTTATCAATAAAGAATTTATTATTTACCAAATATTGTCCTTTTTACGTTCATATTTGTTGAATGTATGATAAGCAAACAATAGTCAAAGACTGTAGGTCTAAACCTTTAAGAATTGGGCATATGATGGACAGATTATGTGGAAGACACGATTCTTAAAGTGACGATCTAAATCATAAGATCCACAATCAAGGGAATAAAGTTGGACGCTTTATTCATGTAAAGATTGTTATGTTGTCTATATCCCTATTGGGAGATGGTTTGTCTTGACCACCGGAGGTGGACTGTGTGAATAGAAACATTGGCACATTGTCATAGGTGACGATGTGTTGGATCGGGACATAAAGTGAATTGATTTGGATTCATAATTCTGTCTTGGCAATTCGATTCACTTTAGACAATCATTTGTATTGCATCTTAATCCTGAGATGACTAGTGGGCTCGTTGTCTTGACTTGTGTCTTTTGATGTGCCAAAGGGTGACACCCACATCTTAATAGTGGTATGCATGCCGGTACGTTGGAGGCATGACTCTTGATGACGTAGACCTGTTATTCATAGATATGGAATCCATAGCTCCTCTTTAGGAGTAGTGATATCCTCTTATATGCGTAATCCTGAAATTGAAAAACTAGAGCACTCAACCATTTGGATACATAGGTGTAACCGAATGGTATACTGTCTTTGGATGGTAAGTTTTCCAATGGTGAGATAATGGAACGTAAGATAAAAATAATCGAGAAGGTAAGACAGAACTTGTCCTTAAGCCGATTATGGATAATCCTA
>CAMOHE010035625.1:0-12761 GCA_946598075.1 Artocarpus hirsutus
GGGCCACTACGGTGGTGAGTCATGTATGGTTTGCCCAGGAAAGGAAAAATGGTACTCTTTGACTGATTTATTTGAATTATTTTGGGAAGACTATATTTTATTTAATTTCACATTTAATTATTTATTCGTTAATTGTTTCAGTTCATCTTTATATGTTTATTTGATTTATGCACTTTCTTTCAATGTTGAATAATTTTCAAATATAGTCCTACTGAGCCTTTCGCTCACATTTTATCTATTTTAAAATCTTAACCCTAGGTGGATATCAGCATAGGATTGGAGAAGAGTCCGCCGACCGGACTTACGATCAGTAGAAGTATTTGGTAGGTTAAATTAGCATTTGAGGCATGTAAGAATTTAACTTCTCTTTATTCTGGACTGTGGTTGTATCATAATATTGTCAGTACTATATGTGTGTGCACAATATGTGGGCTAGTGGGACTCATACGCGTTCCACCCCATATTTAATTATTTTAATGTTATTTCTATTTGTTTAATTATTATGATGATTCATTTATTTCTTTAATTTTTCTATTCAAACGATTTTAAAACTATCACCTTTTTATTTATAAATTTCATTCTAAAACCCTATTTTTAACTAAATCTTTCCTTACTTATTTTAATTAAACCACCACGTCACCTCCCGTACTCCGGGGCGTGACAAAACATGAATAACATGGTTGGTTTATGACAACAAGAGAGTTCATATCATACTCATGAAAAATCATAAAAACATCTTAAGCATATTCATCATAGCAGCATATATAACTTTAAAAACATGCTTTAAAACATACTATCATTCAAGTGATGCAGTTGACGGTACACTTACATAATCCATTTAATCATGATCATCTTATGTTTTATACATCATCTTCCTTTCAATCTTCACATCACATAGTATTATTCTTCATATTCCGAGGGAAGCTATCTATTGAAAATCTCGTGGTTCACTTCTCCATTCTTATTCTTTCTTCATGCATCCATATTCTCCTTACATGCTATGTTTGCTCTATCCTTTCTCTTTGATTCTTTCCTTACATTTCTCATAATTCAACTATCTCTTTTCTAAGTCTCTCATGATCAACAAGACATATCTTTCTTTCCTTCCTTAACTCTTTCATTCTCTGATCTTCCCTCACTCTCACTCTTAGCAGTAGAATAAAGAAGGAAAGAAGAAGAAGAAACATGGAGGTTGAGAGAATTTGTGAGAGAAATGTGAAGAAGAGGAATGGTATGAAAAGGAAGGATAGCCTTCTATATTGGAAGCAATTTCTTTTATAAAATGGGGTGCGTACCCATGTAAGATAGAGAGAAATTAGGGAGAAGTCGATGTTCAATGGGGCAACATAATGATATTACCATATCTCAACACATGATGATTTTCCAAATAATTCAACTAAGGAAATAATAAGATAGGAAAGAATGGTGTTGGATTCCAAATTTCATTTCCCACATATTTAATTTGTTTGCCATAATTGGGACATGACTTATCATCAAATAATGACACCATAAATTAAGGAATCCTATCCTCACATAAAATAAGAAATAAATGGTAATGGACTAACAAGATAAAATCATACAACACATTATGTGGTCAACACAACTTTCTTTTTGGACATTGACTGTTGACTACTCGTCTGCAAATTTTTGGCCTGTTGACGAAATACATTGGCATATCAAATTGTAAAACTTTGCCCTCTAAAATTCCACACCCTTCTTATCATAATACATTATAATATTTATTCAATATAAAATATAGTGCTTCACAAATGTCCAAACCTATACACACATCAAAATCATCCCTTATATCAATAATCATCCTTTAAAATATTATATATATCTATGTAGTGCATGAACCACTAATCTCACTTATCCATATAAGGTATACTATAATTAATACTAAATGTTGTGCACAAGTATACTTTCTTACATAGCCATACTCGGCAAACACATTACTCACACACACATAAATATATATACATATAAAATATTAGATATTATAGAAAGGAGTAGTCATTCTCCACTAATCATAAAAAATACAATTAAATATTCTATACATCTATATATATAACACAAAATGATGGATTTTAAAATATATTATAATAAATAATTAAATAATAAAAGAATGATTAGTGGAGAATGCACAATTGTGCACTAAGTGTATTTAATCACATAATAGAAATATGCATATCTATGTATATTCTATACACTTATATAATTCCTTCATTCATGTAACACACGGCAACATTCTAAATAGCACATATATCATTCAATGCATTAGTGGGATTAAACAAAGTAATGTAACTAAGTGGTAAATATAAAACATGAAATAACACGTGTGTCCTAAAACATTATAACCTATTCATATAATCTCAACTAGGCCACCAATTTAAAATTTGGGGTGTTACATAAAATTGTAGATCTGGCTTTAGATCCTTTTTTTTTTTTTTTGCAACTTTGTTGTTGGTGTTCATGGTGGTTTTTTTGGGATTGAAGTCCTGGATTTGGATTTTTTTTGTTTGTAGATCTTTTTTTTTTGTAGTTTGTTTTGTTGTTGCTTGTGGTCGTTCTAATTTTGGATTTTTTGTTGTTGTTGTGATGGGTTTTCTCGATTAAACATTTATGATTGTTTTTGTTTTGTTTGGCTAGCGGCGATGTTGCCGGTGCTGGAGACGAGCCAGTTGCGGCAAGGAGGGAGAGGGAGAAAGAGAAAGGTGAGAGAGCAAGATAAAAAAAATGTCCCATGGAGGCACCAAAAAATGTTTTGGAGGGATACTCAAAATATCCCTCTGAGACATTTTAAAATATCCCAAAAGAACACTAGAAAATGTCCTGGTGGGACATGCGACATGTCGCCAAGGGACGCGCAAAATGTCCTAAAGAGACATGCAAACATGTTTGGGTACGATATGCGACATGTCCCTAAGGGACGTTAAAAATGTTCCTCCCTAAGGGACGCAAAAAATGTCCTGGAGGGACATGCTCCAAGTTTATGGCATAAGAACTTTTAACATTTTGTAGCATAAATAAAAATTGAGTTTTAAAAAGTGGCATTTTTGTGAATTTCTCTATATAGTTTTATATTTAAATTTATTCATTTATTTTATTTTGAAGGAAAACAACTTACTATTTTAATCTGTTTCTGTTGAAATATTTTTACAATATATTGCCACCTATATATTTTTATTATTATATTGTAAAATATTATTTGTAAAATATGTAGTTTATAAATACTTTCTAATAATTTCTCAGTAAAATATTTTTCTTGACTATGTCCCTATTTAAATATATATTTCATTTTCATTTGCACCCCTAAGTAGTTTCTCATCTTCTTTATTCTGACCAAAATATTTTCTATTTTTGAAACATGTTTTACTCAAATATATTGCGTAAATTAGAAAAATAACTCCTGCATTTTTCCAAATAATGAAGACACCCTTTTCACTACAATTAATTACATTAACACCCCTTGGATTAACTACATTGGTTTTTTATTTGAAAAAAACCCCTCATAATCTCAGCATTTGATCCAAAAAAATCAATTCTCAACTATTGATCTAAACAAAAAACCTGAACTAATCTAACCTAGCCAAACACCACAGCCAAACAAATCCTCACCCCTTAATCCAGCCCTTATCGTTAGTCACTACTAACCCCCCTATGCCACTGTGCTATGCCCTATATGCCATCGCGAACACTCCTCCCCATCATGACCCACCCATCCCGTCATGGCCCCTTCTTGCACAAGATCCCCAAATCATGAAAGAGAGAGGACTTTTTTTATTTATTATTCTTATTTTAACATTTTTAAAATTTTATATTGGTTTTTTTAAAAAATATATATATATTTTATTTTTTTCTAAAAATTTTCATTTGTTTCCCTTTAAAATTTTAAAATTTTGTTATAATTTTTGTTTTTATATTTTTATCTTGATATACAAGAAGGAGTATTTTTAGCATTTTAAAAAGATCTAATAGTTAAACTCTAGTTAACTAATAGAGTGGTTGTCTCGATAACTTTTTTGAAAAGTTAAGGGATGTAGACATAATTTATATTGGTTAAAGGAATGTCTTTCTTATTTTGGCAAAATACAGAGAGTGTAGATGTAATTAACCCCTATATATTGCATTCGACCAAAACAAGTGTTTGTTTGCAACGTGTGCTTTGATTCACCTGTCCTTTAACTAAGAAAATCATGTGTCTTTCATTGAGATAATATATCTCAAAAGTGTTCTTGCCTAAATTATTTTCATGTAGTCTTGTAAAATATTACTATACCAAAAGCCACTTTATAAATATTTTGTTTCTAATTTATTTATTAAAATAAATTCTCTTAAACATGTCCCTACTCCAGTATCTAATTTTTCATTCATACTTCTCAAATAATACTCTCTCATGGGCACATAATCTCTAATTTATCCTATTAAAACAATGTTTCTCAAAATGTTTTCCCAACTCTCTCTCTTTCCATCTCTTTATTTAATTCCACCTTACCCACGGCTTGTTTAATTAGGAGTAATGGAATGGAGAGGAATGGTAATATCTTCTATATTAGGGCTTGTAATTTAGTAATCAAGAGTTGGAAGAATATTAAAACTAAGTTTCATAAAACAAAAGGGAGTTAAGATCTTCAAAACTTGAATGGAAAAAAATACCTTAGTATAAATACTAATATGAGAATATGAGATTAAATTCTTATTCACTTTGCCAAAAAAGACTTAGTAAGGTTTATAATAAAATCATTGTGGCTCCAAATTTACTCTAATGTGAAGAAAATAATTAAATTGAAGTACATAGTACATCTTGATTAAGAAGATAGTTTTTTGGACAAATTTTATGAATTCCTTCTAAACTATATCATGTTGGACTTGGTGCTTGTATAACAAAGTCTAAATTCTACAAGGACATTATAAAATGTGAAGTATTGTATAATTAACAAAATGAATTCCATATCTTCTCCTATATGTATATCTTGATGAATATACATCTATGTGTGTGTGTGTGTATATATATATATGTAAATATCATAAAAGCTCCAATACTTATGAAAGACCATAATCATATATATATATATATATATATATGAAGTCTTCATATTGCAGAGGATATGATTTTGTGTACTTAGCATAAATTTTGTTTTACAATCAGTATATAAACTGGACACTTTATCTTCCTTAAGTTTGAGATAATGTCTATTCCTAACTTGGTGATTACTGAATAGAGACATCAGTATGTTTATAACACATTAAATCTAGACCAATATAGATTTTTATTTCTTGTATAATTCCATGACAAGAAATTAGAATTCTATCAATTTTGATCATTTAATGGATCATACCTTAATCCAGAGGTGATTAATTGACTCACCTCTATGTATTCTATTCTTTGATTGCCAATGAATGAGATTTATAAATATACGATAAAAAACTCAACATATTGGAGACATAGCATTATAGGTAACTAGGAACACTATTTATAAAGATGGAATCCACAACTCCTACTAGATAGGATGATAAGATAATATTCCTATAAGTATTAATCCATAAATGTAGGTGAAGAGTACTCCCTATTTAGTATGGGATATCAAATACTACCCAAATCTTCATTTATGATTTGTTCATAAATAGATCGTCTATTAGAGAATTAATGAAACTCATAAATAAAGAGGTAATTAGAAAGGTTACACAGAAAACTATAAATCTAGCTCTAATTATGAATATTATTGGATATTTTATCACATGGTAAATAATTATATCAATTGACGACTTTATTATCAACATTCAATGTTAAGGTTCCATATAATTAATTTATATATAATTTAAGAGTACAGCTTTGGTTTCCAATAGTGGCACAAACTAGAGTTAAAAATTATTAGTAGTTTAATTATAAGAAACTTAAATTATAAATAATTATTGGAGCTTAAATTATATATGTTCATTGGGTTTCTTGGCTAGCTCTATAATATTTTTTTTTCATGTGGGTCAATAGAAATTTCTTGTATTATTTCTGATTTGTAGGGGCTGAATTGTAATTTTACATAGTAGTCCACATGGACTTGATGAGGTGCTTACATATGGCACCAACTCCATGGTATGAGATTTAAATTTGTCACATGATCTTCATATGATTTATTTGTAATCTTAGTGTAAAAAATCTTTTCCAAAATTTGAAATAGATACTACACACTAATTATATACTTTATGAGATAATATAAATAGTTAAGAAAATTATGAATGATATTTAGTTTAAAAGAGATAAATAATATCTCAGTTTGAATCGAAATAGGATCTCAAACAAATACTGGATGGATACAAGATCACATAGATGGAGGTGGTTATGATTGTGTCACTACACCACTAGAGGAAATA
Organism: Artocarpus hirsutus; assembly: GCA_946598075.1. NCBI lineage: Eukaryota > Viridiplantae > Streptophyta > Magnoliopsida > Rosales > Moraceae > Artocarpus > Artocarpus hirsutus. The sequence continues at coordinate 6,370 of CAMOHE010035625.1, forward strand.
GACCACGCCTACCATCATTGGAAATTGGCATGAATAAACCTGGAACCTAGAAGGTTTTATTTTCAGTAGACTTTTCTTTGTATTTCATCTGGTGTTCGTTTTTCTCTCATCTTTAGGGTCTAAAGAACTTATGCTGAGAAAGGTTGGAAGGAGATAATCCAAGAAATCTCACCTGTGCTCACACACCAATTGATTTAGAAGGAGAAGAATAGTGAGGAAGATCTGAAGGTTTTGGAATGCTTGATCATCTAGAGCTATTGCCAAACACGTAAGTTTGTGTTTTAGTCAATTATTATATATAATATCATGAGAAGGATCGAGAAAGTTTAAGAAAACATTTAAAACCCTATTTTTTGTTGTATTTTACATGTTTTTTTCTAGGAAAAACCCAACATGGAGGTCTTTTTCACATGGGATGGATGTATCTGTTCGAGCGGTGTATTGAGACTCTTAAGCATTTTGTTAGAAATCACACACAACTAAAATGTTCCATTGCTAAAGGATTTGTTGTGAATAAAGCTTTGACTTTTTGTGCCATGTAGTTTAGTGGCATTGAGACAAGGTTCAATTGGTCAGAAAAAAAACTAAGCACTTAATGATAAGTCTTGAAAGCGACAATTGTCTGTATCCTAATCTCAATGTTGTCTAATTAGAAAGGTAACAGTTACAACATTAGATGTGGCCACAAGAAACAAAGTAGAGTAGTACATACTAAACAACTGTCTAGAAGTTGAAAAATAAATTAAGTATGTCCGATCTACTTAACCTATTCCTTTGTAATATATGTTAGGCCTTACTTGATGTGTATTAAGCACATTAAATTATATACTTGTGTTGTAAGCACATGAGAGAACTACAAGCCACTAGATTAAAACTTGAATAAAATTCAAGAAAAAAAGTTTCCTAATGGTTCTACAAGAAGATAAATAAGCCTACAGTATTGCATTTTAGTATGCACATTTAGTTTTAATAACCTAAATATAATCCTACATTAACATTTTTCATGCAAATCGTTGCAGATGTATGTTCTCTGCCAAATTAACTCACCAGAGGCCATTAATAAGTTGTTTTCCTTGGCATTAGGGTTAAAGATTTTAGTACTATCATACTCAAGTTGTGTGGTAAACAAAGTTAAATATTTAGCATTTGACCATGATACAAGATGGAAGACACAAAACAGTGGTGCATGTGTACTTGGAACATATGATTTCGAATTTTATGGATAGTTGGAGGAAATAATTAAACTTTCAAACATAATGATTGGTCAGTGGTGTTATTCAGGTGCAAATGGTTTGATACCAATCTGTTATGAAAGAGAAGATGAGCATTTTTGTAAACACTCAATGGTATAAAGATGATCTTTTCATACTTGTATCTCAGGCCCAATATGTTTTCTACACCAATGACTAATTCAATGGTCTAAATTGAAAAGTTGTTGAACACTTTAGCCATCGACATATTTGGGATATACTTGATGAAGATGAAAATAAAGTTTAGGAATTACAAGACAACAACTATTCAAGTTCAACCTGGAGGTCGAGTAACCTGAGTTAGACACCTTGCTCTTTGGTCGACCTGATATTGTCACTAATGTTGTCGAAGATGTGGATTCTATCTTTGTAAACAACCAAAGGGACAACAAGGGTTTCATTGACAATGATGACATATTAGAGATTGATGACACATTAGAAGTTGATGACACATTAGAGGAGTATGTTGATCATGAGGTGTCTGAGCATGAAGTTGAGGAAGAAGAAGATGAATAAGATTCTTCCAACCATACCACTTACATAGGCAGTGATGATGATTGAGTCTTTTTATATTGTATTTATCTTATAAATCTTCAAATCTCTAATTAATAATCGTTTCAAAATATAATGCATAAAGTAATCTTATATCTTACTACCGATGTGCAACATGTTTAGCCTAATCGCCAAGTGCACCAGATCAACTAGGGAAGTTTAGCCTTTATTTAGATATGAGACCATGCTAACGTCCCAGTGTCAATTAAATATGAATTTTGATATTTACTTTTTTTTGACATTTTTACTTGACTATTTTAATTTATAAATCTTAAAGATATAGTACTAGCGCCCCTAAGCCATAAGGGTTGGGTAACATCGAGGGCGATATACATCGCCAAGTAGGTGGCACTCAATGTAAGGGCACTTGTTCAATTTGACCTAATAGGTGATATGATGAAGGCTGTTGGGAACTTTAGAGCTTGGTTTAAGAGCGATGTTAGGGTATATAGGAGGGATTATATACCCCTTTCTATAGCTCTTGGAGATCTATCCTTCTAGAGGATAAGAACAAGATTCCTAGCCAAATGAGGATAATAACCTCTTTATCAATTTAATTTTCTTATGTTAATTTCCTATGGAATAGGTAGAATAACTTATTTATAAAAATGTAACAATGGTTTAAGATTGAGCTAAAGGGTGAGATACTTCCACACATCATGCGTAAGGCTCCAAAATGCTATTTTGACTAGAAGAACAACCTCAGCACGCACTACAAAATATATGATAGAGATGTTATGCCTAAAACTATCAAGAATAGGGACCATTGGTAGAAATGTTGTGATTGGTTTAGTTGCACAAATTTCAGGTTTATTTCCCCATCAACATTTTTCAAATATGGTTGATAGAGTAAAATGCATTGTAAAAGTATAACCTTTTTATAGGCTAAATCAAAATGAATGCGACAAATTGCCAAGAATCAAGATGGGCAACCTATCAAGGGTAATAATTTTACTCACAGTATTGATACAGAAAGGTACAACATTCTATGCACTTTTATTAGATAATAAATTTATAAACAAAATATCAATAATTGAACTCTAACATCAATTCAATGGCATAGATGAACCTCGAGACACACCAACCGTAATTGTTGATCGATAACTAGCGTGATCAACATTTTTGTTAGAGTAGGGGTTGGACTAATGAGGCTACGGAGGCTACATATCTAAGTAAATTATAGTCATCCTTTAAAATAAAATGTTATTTTATAACTATTTTATTTGTTAATTAATAATTTTTTCTTCACTCTTAATTAGAGGGATAGATGGTTGATGAGTGACAAATTCAAGCGACGCAGGCCAAATCCAGCTTCTCTATCCCTATAATGCTTCAACCCCTATGGGGCCACCTTGCGGTAACCTTGGCATAGTCTGGTCTTATACTTGTTACCCTTACGTGCTGTCCTCTTTGGACACCTAGTGACCCTTAGGGATTTCTCCGTGTCCCCCGACATTTGGACTTAAGACCTCCTTTCTTATAAGTTTCTTAAGTCAAATGTTGTCTAATTTACGAACATTTGACTTGAGAACATCAACATTTAACTTAAGAACTCTATAAGAAGGGAGGTCTTGGGTTCAACTTTCAGGTGACACGGAGAAATCCCTAAGGGACACTAGGTGTCCAAAGGGGACAGTACGTAAGAGTAACGAATATATGACCCAACTATTTTGGGGTCTTGTAAGGTGGGCTTTATAGGGGGTTGAGGCATTATAGCCCCTACTATTGATGAGGTTGCTATACTTGAAAATATGTTGGGGTAGTATAGGCATCAAACCAAAATAGGAGCTAGACTATCAGAGATAGTTAGATTCTATTTCTTTTTCTTCTAGTTCATAGACTGGGTTTTAGCATACCTAGTTGCCTCTAGACGTGCAACATTGGCTCGCACAAATATACTTGAGCAACATGGAGCTAGTTTCTCAAATGAGGCAATTCAACCTAGGACTAACTCTCAATATCTCTCTAACCCTGAAAAGTATAGTGCCTCCTACTAATGAAGTAGAGGAATAAAATAATGAAAATGTATACTTAGAGAATTGGACACGATGTATTTCATTAGACTTCTGTTTTTTGCTGTGTTATTAGACCATCTAGTGTGTTTTATTTTATTTCATGCTTTTTGATTTTATGTAGTGTATGTGGTATTTTATGTTACATTATTTAATATTAATTATAGGATTTTTATTAATTATCATTGCATTCAAGTCATTTCAATCAAATTTTAATTAATATTTAATTGTAAAAATCAATAATTAATTTTTAATAAAAATTAAGTTAAAATAAAATTAATTTAAAATTAATTATTTAATTGCAATTAAATATTTAATTTATGCATTTAAAAAAATGCTATGTATTGAAAATGTTTTAGTGACGACATGAATCCTCATTAAATTTTGAAAATTTAAAAAAATTAACTTTTTGCAATGACAATTTTTAAAATTGTTGTCGCTAAAAGTATTGTTGTATCATATGGCTATATATGTGAGTCTAAGAAATTTTTCACCAAAACTTAGTGATGACACATTGTCGCCTTTAAAAAATTTTTAGCGATGGAACTTTGGAGACAATTTTTTAGCGACGACAAGCCGTGTTTTAGCGAAAGGCTTCAATTCTTGTAGTTGTTTTGGGACTAAATATTAGCCACTAAATTGGATCTTTTTGTGACTAAAAAGTTATAGGCCATTAGGTACGTAGGTTCAAAACTGTTTAAAGCAATTCAAACCATAGAGGTGGTTCAAACTGGTATTTGATAGAGTAATAACTGAGTCCAGTTCAAACCATAATAGCTGTTTTAAACTAGTCAAAACACTCAAAATTCAAACTCTCCCTCAAGTTCACATGGTTTTGAACCATTTGCTATGGTAAAACTATTCTCATTCTCATTTTTCTTACATAAACTATATTTTTCTAAATATTAATTCTCGTTTTAGACTTAATGTGATGTTATTCTTGTTTTAAACCTTTATGTTTTAAATGTCATTTCAAAATCACTTTTAAACCACATGGTTTAGAACTCACAATTCAAACCATAAATTCTAAATTGCACCATTCTGAACTAGTATATCAAACGAATCCTTTGTCATTATATGCCTTGTAATTGATTAAGCAATGACACATTATTAGTCACCAATTAATTTTCATGTAGTCAGCCAAAGCAGTTTGGTCTCCGTACATCACAAATTTTTGGTTCCCTTGAAGTTTTCTTGTGACTAACCAAAATCCTTTTCAAACTAATATTTTAGTCACAGAATGCAAGAATAGTTAGCGACCACAATGTTTTATCTTAAAAGACTTTCTACGACCAACTTTCGATGACTAAGGCACGACTAAAATTTTTAGTCATAGAAAATCTTCTCCGATTAAATTTGAACTTTTTACGACTAATAATTTAGTCATTGAAGGTGAAATTTCTTATAGTGTTGCAATAAATGATTAAGTCTATTTTTGAGTAGTATAAAATATATTTTGCTCGCCTCCAACATTTATTTCTCACACATGTATATATTAAGAAAAGTTGAAATAGTTACTTTTATAATCAGTTGTGACTTTATTTTTATTTATTTTTACATATATAAGGAGAAACTACAATAGGACTTGTTATTTTCTGTCATGCCTCGGAGTACAGGAGGTGACGTGGTGGTTTAATTAAGTTAATTAAATAAATATTTAGTTAAAAATTGGGTTTTAGAATTAGATTTATAAATAAAAATGAGATAATTTTAAAATCGTTCAAATAGAATAATTTGAGGAAATAAAATAAACCATCATAATAATTAAGCAAATAAAAAGAACATTAAAACATTTAAATATGAGGTGGAACGAGTATGGGTCCCACTGGCCCACATATTGTGCACACACATGTAGTACTGACAATATTACAATACAACTACAGTCCAAAAATAAAAGAAAGTTAAAGATCTTACATGCCTCGATTTGTACCACAACCTACCCAAATCTTCTACTGGTTGTAAGTCCGGTTAGCGGACTCTTCTCCAATCCTAAGCTGTTGTCCACCTATGGGTAAGATTTTAAAACAAACAAAAACGTGAGCGAAAGGCTCAATAGGACTATATTTTTAAAAATAAACAAATAAATATTCTGATAAAACTTTCTAAATAAATAAATAATTAAATAAATCAAATAAATATTTTCATTTACTAAAATCCCATTAAAAACAGTTTGTCAAGAGTACCTTTTTGATTCTCTCGGGCAAACCAATTATTCACCACCGAAGTGGCCCAGTTGGGTTCGGGACCTGCCCCCAAGGTCGTTCACTACACGACCTGATCTCTGATATAGCATCACGCCCTCAAATATATATATATATATATATATATTTTTTGATTAATAAAATCTCTTCTTTACCAGATATAATCATCTATATTCATTATGAGGTTTATTATAAACATTTCTCAAACAATCGCTTGTAAAGATATTTAAACAAAATCATTTCCCAATCAGTCATCGAAAACATTTGATAAAAATCCATTTTTGGCTTAAATCATTTTGAAATAGGGCTACCAAAGAAAAGGGGTAGAAGTCCTACCTCGATATCCGTGTCGGTGTCCCACATCGTAATCCCGATCC